>JAHREE010000264.1:590471-614328 GCA_033628505.1 Tringa tobata | reverse complement strand
GGGCCGGGGCCCGTGCAGTGCGGGCCGCTGGCACTGCTGACCCTGGCACCGCAGCCGGGACGACGGGGCTGCCGGCAGCGGGGGTGACGCGAAACCGCGGCTCCAGCCCGGTCCCACCACGGGAACGATGGCAGCGGCAGCCCGCGCTCCCCGTGCCTCCTGCCCACGGGTGTGTCTCTCGTGGGCACCGGCTGTAGAGTTTAGGGTTAAGCAAAACCTTGAGGTGAAGGGTGCCCTGCTCACGCCCCGCACGGGCACACCGGCGGGCCTCCGGTCCGCACGCACAGCAGCACGCAGCAGCCTGCCACTCTGTACATGCATGTCCCAGGCACCGTTACACGCAAACATGACTCCACGTACGCTCACATTGTACACATGCACAGACCCCCGTCTCAGACTGACACATCTTAATCGCTGTACTCCGGCACCCGCTTTCCCACACACACACAAACTCTTCCAGGCACGCGTGCGTGCACAAGAGCGTCTGAGTCCCGTTTTAAAGGAGTGTAATTCGGATGTCACTTCAGTGCAGCTTATGAAGCCACACTGGAATAAATCCTGGCACATGAGATGAGAATCAGATATTCAGGATAACAGCACGTATTCCCAGGCACACAAACCATAGATGTAGACCCTCAGAAATCTTCACAAACATCAAAACTGGCACGCACAGCTGGCCTCACGAAAGACACATTTTCAAAGCTCTGCACAAATTCGGGGTGCCATTAGAGCCAGTGTGCTTTCACAATCCCCGCACACATTTTCATACTCGTACAATTCCATTGCATATTTACAGCAACGTAGCAATACCTATCTGAAGATCCCTCTCCATGTAAGCACGTGAGCCCCTCGGGCACATGCCTAACACACAGTCTTGCACTGAAAGCCCGACTCACATCCAGGTATCCTACAGGATCTAATTGTCCCTTCCTACCTACTCTCCACCTTCTACGCCTCACTCACGCGCACCTCTCCTATGCTTCTACTTCATCTTTAGATGCCTAGTGCTCAAATACCTAAAAATATCCTTAACAGATAAACAAGAACTAGAGGCCTTTTTAAACAGAAAATATAAACCCACCTGGATAAAATCTTCATTCTCTTATGCCAGGCAAACAAAAAGAAAAAAAAAAAAAAAGAAAAAAAAAGTAGGAGCTAAGAGAATATTTCTTAATATAAAAGCCAGAACCTGTTTGAAGCAAGAGTGTACAATACTAGGAGAAGCAAGGGGTGGACTACAGCATTTAAGATGACGAGGGCAAAGCAGCATAGAAGAAAATGCAGTGTGGTTCAGCTATAAGCACAGCAATAAACACTGACTAAATTAGGCTAAAACTTTTCATACAATCAGTATTTGTAGAAACTTGAGAATACTCAAAAAAGAGGAATGGCCAAATTCACAGTCAGTGTAAACTGCCCTTGCTTTACTGAAGTTTATCAGTGCAACTTCCTCACTACCTCTGCTACCAGAGTTCTTAACAAAATGCCATACAAACTAGTGGTATGCCCTAGCGTGTCCCCAGGCCGTGGGGGGGACAAGCTGTTTGATTCTGATCAACTGTCCTTAAGACAGGACAGCCTTGGGATGTCAAAACAGAGGTCTTTTATGGTGAGAGGTATACATGAAGATGGCACAGAAAACAGGTTAGTTTAGAAAATGGGAGTTAGAGGACTCATGCAGAGTTTTTAGAGTACAGCAGAGTCTGATTACCTGAATGTTGCAGTTGATACAATTCAGTTTATACATCTTTCCAGGAAGCAGAATTAATATAAATGGAACATACACACATATACATTTGTACACCTAAGTGATATATCAGCCCAACAGAAACTCTAAGATACTTTAAAAGTTGAAGAGACAGAAGACAAGAGCTTTAGTAGGGCATTAGCATTAGTAGGGCCCGAATTTGTAAGGAATCTCACCAACACATCAGAGAACACCTGACCAAGCAGAGGCAAGAAGGATGAAACCAGCACCCATGCATTTCCAACAGAAATCTGAGGTCAGAGAGGGACTCAGTGACAACCTAGTTGCCCCATGAAGAAGATTCTTGATGCACAGTAGCAAGAGAGGCTGCAGGAGACACACAGGGTCAGGGCCTGGGCAGGCTACAGTTAAAGGGCAGTCAGGGTGTTTGCAGTGAGATGATTTTGATGGAAAACAACTTTCTCCAGAAAGATGCGACCTGGCTGGATCCTGGCTGTGCAAAGATCACCTCTGGTGTAGGCTCTCAGCATATGGAAGACAAGGGTGGAAATGGCCTGGCAGGCAGATCCTGCTGTTCCAATAGCTGATGTCTTAATTTTGCACTTTTAACTTTTATTCAGGCCGAGGTGAGGGAAGTAGGGAGCCATGCGATCGCCTGGCACAAGGTCCACAGGGCCGAATTAACTGATATAAACAGTACAATGGTGGGTTTGTACTCTGGAAATGGGCTGCTGCTGACAGAAGACTGCCTGGGTAAGGTGGGTATTTACAGAGTGGTGCAGAAATGTAACATTAATCTCTTCTGACCCAGTGCAAATAGACAAATGGAGCTTCCCTTGCCCTGAGAGTAGCTGTGCAAAGGCCTGGCTCTTCCTTTCTGAGAAGGATAGAAATGAATAGTCTCTGCTGGCTGGGCCTGACCTGCCAACCTGAATTCCCCAAGAGAGAGGGCAAGAGTCCTGCAGGCTGATTTTGGAACTTCAGGAGGCTTCATCTTTTACAAACCCCTCCACACACAGCACTTGCTGAGCTCTTCTCACAGCTTTAGCCAATTTCTCTTCCTCCCAAAGCATAAAGAAGGAAACACTAATCTCCAGATGGCCTTCCTTCCATTCCTTGTATTTTTTAAAAAAAGTACCAGCACAAAGTTAGAAAGGACTTTTAAGATTAAGCTGGCACATCTAGAAGCCAAAAACCTAGGTTTGGGTGAATACAAGGCAGAACACATGCAACAGCAGCAGAGCCTTGCTTTGTGAGCACAGCATTTCTTTGCTGGCCTCACCGAATCCTGCCCTGGAACTGCTTCTCTCTGCTTGTGGAGGGGCAGGAACAGTCCTGGCCACTCAGTCTGTGGCCTCTAAGCAGAGCACACCACACAGACACACAGGTGTTCTAGGAAGTGCTACCCACTGGGATGATTTTCCTAAGGCAGCCTCTGGCTTTTGGGATCACTGGTTCTTCTCACACCTGGTCTAAATTCAGAACAGTGACTTTCCAGGGATGTTAGCCTCGGAGAGTGCACAACTGGAGTGCTATAGGCTGATGGAGCTGTGGGCATATCAGTTCTTTGAGACATGCAAAGAAGGCATGTCTCTACTTTTGCTGGCTCTTCCAAGAGATGATGGATAGAGATTTTCTTTGGAGAATTTCCTGCCATCCTTTAATGACTAATCTGGTTTTGATAGATTAATTTTTTTGCTTTTTTAAAAACTTTTATCATGGAATAATGATCAACTTTCCAGCAAGCTGACTGATTGACTGACAGAAATTTCATTTGGTCTAATATAGGAGTAACCTGCAAATCGTGCCAAACAAACCTGATTTCACTTGTTGATAAGGCTAGGCTTTTTTTTTGTGAATAAGGAAATGCAGCAGACGGAGAGATCTAGTTACTTTGAGGGCTCTAGGATTTTTTATCCTTTTATGAAGGGCCTATTACTGTATTCTCACAAGGACGTCAATGCAGTGGTATCTGCACTGGGCAAAACCCATACATAATAACTAGGAAACCTAAGCTGGGGGGAACAGACTTGAGTACACGCATTCCTATCTTGTCTGCTGGGGAAAGAGGAGTTCAATGACAGGAGACATTCCCCAGCCCCTGTCTCATTTAAAGAAACAACAGTTACAGAGGGATCATTGCAATGAATTTAGAAGACAAGCCTTTCACACTTTTGAGGCCAATAGTACTGCTTGGACTCACATAAGTCACTGTGTTGCATGCCCTGATCCCTCTGCCTTGCAAGGCTACTTACCCTGGAGAGAAACTTAGGTCCCCTGAGCACAGGTCCCTGATCACTGGTAGGCTTTCACCAGTCCCACAGCAAACAGCTATCCCAGATAGTCTCTATTCATGAGAACAAACCAGCCTTCTTTATGTCAAGCTCTATTTTATTTTCCCTTCTTACAGCCAAACAAAACAGTTTGCTCTCCCCACCAAAAGCAGTGTCTGGTTTTCTACCAAATACCAATAGATATTTTTTCCCCAAAAAACTCTTAATTGGCCTTATGAACAATAAGCTTCCATCTAAAAGGTATCACCACCATCACTGCTGAAGCTCAACATCAATTTAAGCTGGAAATAGCTTTCACATTGTAATTTTTAACTAGTTGCCCATCTAAACATACTTAGAAACACTTCAAGCATTACCTAGTCTTTAAAACATCTCTGTCATAATTCTCAACCTATAGACTGCCAAATCATATCATAAAGAGGTTATGTGGCTTGCCCTAGATCAATCTGAGCAAATACGTAGCAGAGCAAGAGTCTAAATATAAGTGCCTTAACCCTTACTATCCTGCTTTGAGTGAGAATTCTCTGTCCCAAAAATGTGACCTTTCATTAAGTTCTGTGCTTGGAAACAACAGCGTTAGAAGCCCTGAGATAAGACACAGTCACTACATTGCCAATGAAAAGTCAATACTTTCTTTTAATAACCCCTAGTTTTGTAGGGCCAATGCTGTTTTGTGTCCTTCTATACCTTCTATACCTTTTGTCTTTGCAGTGTTAATAGCAGGACTCTATTTCCAGAGCAGAACATGTTCCTGCTGACATCTTAGATGAAAGTGCACACGCAGACACACACACACACACAAAAGATAAACCAGGCAAAGCCATACTAACTTTTGTAGAATTCAAACAGGACATCAGAATAAGAGGCAGGAGCAGAGTATTTTACCAAACGGGAAAGATAAAGATGACAGGACAAGAGATATAGTTTTCCTGATTTTGGAAGAACCTGTAGTAAGAAACATACAGGGAGGCAGGAGAATTAATTATATTGCTGGGATTATGCCTTCTGTTCCCTCTTGCATCATCAGTTAGCTAGGGTATTTGATAGGAACTTCTGTCCTCCCTGCCCAGAAATACTGCAGTGCCTCTGCTTTCATGCTTTGTCAATCTACTTCTTCGTCAGTCTTTGCCTAACTCATGTTTAACTAAGCAGAAACCTTCCTCAAAAAAGATAGGTAGTTAAAGAGGTAGATGGATCTCGTAGACTTAGAAGACTTCAATTGAGAGCTGTGATCCGACTCCAGATTCTGACCTGTTGCTGATCTGTTTCCCGTGATGTATTGCACTAACTCTCAGTAGGGCCACTGTGGTCAGGCAGAACATGACCAAAACATTGACTGGAAAGTGATTTTATTCACACTGACAGCTACACATCATTTACTAGCACACTCACTGCTCTTTCCCATCCTCTTTCCAAATTGCAGCAACGCAGAAATGAATTGTTCCCCATCCATGATCCCAGGTGTCCACAGAGCAGTAGCTGGGATATTTGCTCAGCTACCAGGAGGAAGGAGGGAACACAAGGCATCAAGGAATCTTGGAAATACCTCTGCTTAGCTGTTGCCAATTGTCTAGCACAGAGGCATCACAAGCATGGCTTTCCCAGTATGGTGGTTCATCCTGTCAAATGGGACAAAGTCAAACAGCATCTTTTCACCTTTAGCTTTCCTACTTCAGTACGCTAGCTTCAAGTCTTGTATTGCAAAAGGCCAAGGAGGGAGGTCAGAAGAACAGGGAATGCTCGTTCATTCCTCTAATTTGGGAAGATGATTTGCCGCTTCTCTCTCCAAGCCTATGCATTCTAATCACCTCAGGTCCCTAATAGTCACAGTACCAGCTTATTCACTGAACTGATCAAAAGAAAAATCTGTCTTGTCAGGAGAAATAACAGTTATGCTGCAAGCAAAGAATTAAAGCATTCTTGGCATGTGCATTGACAATGCCAAGTGTCTCAACCCAGAAAAGGAGTGGGGATTAAAGAACCAAAATGCTTCAGAATTACTACTGTTAGAGAGCATGCCCAGTGAAGGCTAGGCAGTGAAAATGGAGGCAATTTTTCCAAGTCTGTGATGGAAACAGGAACTTAAATATGTACAAGATAACATTTCCCAGCACCAGCAAAGAGGTGGCTGTAGTGGCCCAGATTTTACAGTTTGAATACTATGATGTGACAAAAAACAGTGGAAAAGTGTGCAATTTCCTCTTAGCTGCATTCTCTGAGTAGGTAACGGAGTCCTTTTGGGAACTGATATAGGCAGTTATAAAGAAGCGAAGCAGTGAAAGGACTTTTCTATCCAGGGTATGAGGGAGGAAGAAAGCAAGCATTAAAGACCTTCTTTTCCCTGCAGGAACCTGCATCTGGCCTCATCTGGGCACAGTCAATACAAGACTATTGACTACACCAGGTCAACCAGGCAAAATACAGAGGAGCTCACCGACAGCAGATCTATGCACAAGTATTTAACAGTGAGATGAACCTGTAGGTCCCAAGTGACCTTAGGAAACCTGATGCATGAAAGTATGGAAAAAGCAGAAATCATCAGATGATCATGACTGCTCTCCTTGTCACCTTCTCCAGCCTCAGAATATTCCAGTTTCTAACAGTAAGGGGCTACAGGTTTTGGCTAGAGACAGACATGACAGAGGATGGCTTCCTTCTGACAAGCTGTATCAGTGGCACAACTGCAAGTCTCCTCTGCTCTGGCTCTCCAAACAGCCTGGTTATGCACACAACAATCTGAAAGATTTGTTCTGTACTAACTTTAGTGGTTGAACAACAATATAGATTTTTTTTCACAACTCCCTCTTGAGTTTATTTATTACTCAAAATACATTTATTTAACTGTCTGGACAAGAGCAAATTGGTGTGACAGATTATTTGATTAGACAGCTTTGCCAACAAACCCTACCCCAAGCTTCTTAACATACTTTTAACTTCTGAGTTCCATCAACTGTATCTCATTCAGACACCTGCAGTAAAACACGTTAGGAAATTGCTGCTGTCTACAAGTCATTAACATTCTGTACTATGCCTGCAGACCATGAATGATCATTGTTTTGCTGTACTTTTTCAAACAAGAAATGGAAAAAGAACAAGAAAAACAATCCTTTCCTATGCCACAAAACATCATTTAGAAGAGGCAGGTCAACTCATGACTATATAAACATGTCTGTTTTAGCTACACAGTATATGCACATACACCATCAAGAGGATAGCCAGTCACAAGGAGACAGATGCTGGTTACCAGAAAAAAAAAAAGCTTTTCTGTGGAAAGGAGAAACTTCACTAGCCCAGTCCTACTTCTGTTATGCAACCTCATGTAGCCTCATGGAAGATGGCAATTTCTCTCATGTGTGGAAGTACAAGTCTCTGGATGTTTTTTGGAAAGGGTTTCTTGACCTGAATTCCATGTGTTTTAAGTTTCTCAGAGATCCCAGCACAGAGGCAGTTGTGGGCAGCAGTAACACCTCCTGATGGACCTGAACATGGGTCATTGGACTTCAGCAAAAATGCCTTCATCTTTCAAAGTCACGTGTTGACTGCTTTGCTGTTCCTGTGGCAGCATTAGAAAACATTACTTTTCAGTATTATTGTTAAGGCAAACTCAAATCTTAGTCCCATGTGGTCTGAGGGTGACTTTGGTGCTGCAGCCTCCTTGCAACAGGTCCCCTTGGTCTCCACAGTGCTTACAAAGGAAAACCCACTTTTGGTCTTTTGCTCATCTCTTGAAAACCTTAATTTTAGCGATGATCAAAGACTACCAATGCCTCCCCTCTCTGCTCTTCATCTTCCATTAAATATTTACAGTCAGCTGAACTCAGTAGTACTCAACTCATCTTTTAGACCTTGCCCCTCAATATTTGGCAGTATTTCATAACTCATGTGGTCAGTAATTCAGTAAAGAGTAGGCTTTTATGACATAACTTCCAGAAGCTGTTGCTACCAGGTTCATCCTGGGAACCATACATCCTGGTGTCAGCACTTCTCCTTGTTAAACCCACTGCTTTTTCAGAGTACCAAGAAGTTAGACAGAAGCAGAACAGAAGGAAGATGGTAGGAGAGAAAGACTGTCGCTGCTTCAGATACAGAGGTCTGCCAAACAGCCAATGACATGGCACACAGGAGCACCCTGCCTTGATTTGAGGGAGAAGGTATCAGGCAGGAGTACCTTGAGAGAACACTTTGTTTCCAGGGGGTTGTTTCACAAGGAGAGAAAACTGATTGGTCAAGCAGGATGCTTAAAACAAACAAAAAAATATAGGTCATTAGCCTTGATTAGCCAGCAATCATTTGGATTGAATCAACCCATTTGGCATTATAACCATAGGCATGGCACCTGCATTCCACCCAGCTAAACTAGTGCCTCTTCCGAAGGCACCATGGGGGACCATCATTGCCCTGCAACACAACACTGGGCTGTGCTAGCACACATCACATCTGATACCTGACCAGCACCATAAAGATGTTCAGCACACGCCTTGCCTACATTCTGCTTGCAGAGGCAGTACTAATACTTCCAGAAAGACAGAATACTTCTGCATAGACAAACCTAGATGACACCCATCAGATGAGCAATAAATATCTCCAGGGGTTGCAGGAGGATACAAACCAAGCGCCTTTAGATTTGGCTATACACATGCTATGTAAGAAACGCTTTTTTTTTTCTAGCTACTACACTTCATACGCACAAAGTTCAAGAGCAAACTGTAGCTTTGCCTGCAGTGCTATACTATTTCACCTCAGCCAAAACTCTTGACACAATACCCCCCCAAAACCCTCTCTCTACAAGAAGAAATTGTTCCTCCAAAATAAGAGGAGAAGCTGGGTCATCAGATGAGGGTGAAATTGGTTTAAAAGCCATTAAGAAGGAAGCAACCCAGGCATTCAGGAGCAATCACAGCTGCTTGGGCTGATCAGGACAGACAGAGGGAATTATTTATTTATGGACTTCTGCTCTCCCTGAGCAGGTGTCTCCACTGGGGAAACTTTAAGAGGAGCGGGGACCAGAAGGCAGGTGCTGCTTAGAATCCTCCAGAGGTTTTCCTGGCCTGGGCCTCAGGAGAGTTAAACAAAATTCATGCCCAAAGCATCCTGGAGCCATCAACTTGTCTTTCTCAGAACAGGAAAGGCCAGAAGGAGCATCACACAGGTCTCTGCTGGGATGGAGCACATAGAGAGCCCCAGGCACCTAGATTGCCATGCAAGCATTGCACAGTTTAGAGTAAGATCCCTTCAGAGCAATAGCGCTTGAGTACACAGCCGTTTCTCTCTTCTCATGGTTCAGCTGCTTCCCTTTAAACACAGATCAAATGTCTCTAGGGGCTTAGCAAGCATTTAACAGACCTGCCTGATGGAAGGACCTCCAATGAGAAAACCAAGACCTGAAACTCCCAGTAGACATCCTCAATTCAATCCACAGCTGATAAAGCAACCCTGAAGTTACATGCAACCAGATCCTAACTACACAGAAAGCACGTCAGTCTAGTCTGCATCCAAAGCTCATCTAGACACTTTAAACTTAAGGGGGAGGGAAGGACTCCCAGATTAAACAGGAGGAAATATATGAATTGAAAAAGTCAGCATGGAAATATGGAATTCTTGATATTGTATCAAAAACTCCTTTTCAAGATACAGTACTGTCTTTTCTGGTGCAATTTCTTATTGTTTCCCCAAACTGGAGAATGAAGATGAGTTATCCCCTAAAATCACAGAGTTCCCTTCAGTATTCAGCGTTGACCCTTCACCACTAACTGAAAAAGAGCTGTACAGACAGACAGATCTGCCCAGTAAGACAGATACGGCAACTATCCTCTCATTCTGACTTTGGTCAGAGGGCCACAAAGGGAAACCAGGGGCTTGGAAACTATCAAACACCATCAGAATCTTTCACTGGAAGATGCTGTGGAACAGTGTTATAAAAGGGTCACTGATAGGGACTGAACGCATTATGTGAGTGGTGCTGCCTGCACTGTGTCAATTCATGTCTCCCTGCAATTCATTACCGATGAGATGCCAGAGACTGAGATGAAAAGGGCAGGAGCAGACAGTGAACTAATGCTTTAGACACATCTCATTCAACATTCCCAGTTTATTCCTGCTCTGCCTCTGCTAGTATATCTTGCATTACTCCCCAGCAATGATACACTTCCTCAATTCTGGTCTCAAATCACTACATTTTTTTTGTGCCATTAAAGGTACTGCAAAACCAATTGTGGTAGCAAAATAACTCATTAATGCATAAAGTGCTTTGGGAAACCTTTGAAAAAGAAAGGACTGAAGAACACAAGAGTATCACCTTTGTTTCCCACTCTGGGAAGAACATCATTAAGCACTGATAGCTACTTAGCCCCGATGGAGAACTGCTCCAGAGAGGGTTGCATTCCCCAGAGAGCTAAGGCACAGACAACCCAGGGCTCTCTGGGGGACTGTTCTGCTTTGACCATTGACTTGTGGCTTGAAAATCTTTACAGGGCCAACCCAAATACACTGCTAGTTCATAAATGCAGGGGTTATTAATTTGTGTGCTTCAACACACATTGTTTGGGACATTCAATTCATCCCTTAATTTGCTAAATACAGCTTTAGGTTCTAAAATCCTCTAGAGTCCACAGTGTTCTTTGCCCCTTCATGCTCATTTGCCTTTTTTATTTCCTTTCCAACTTGCCAAAAGAAAAAAAAAAATAATCCATTTTGATTCTGTTCCTGGCCAGTCGACCTTGCTTTCAGAGCCTGGCACACCAACTTCCCCCGCCGCAATGGTCAGGTTACAAAAACAAAAGGAGAACATTTGCTTCCTTGTGAAGCACTTCCCATTGAGATTTTTCGGTCACAATAATTCCTGTAGCATGCTCTGTGTTTTCACAGAGTCTCAGTTTTGCAGAAACACAAGGCGCAATCTGCATCCATTTACATGCATTTGACAGCCAGAAGAAGGCCTCTTCTTCCTGTTGAGGTACACTTAAGACCTCTGCACAGATACCAAGCACCTCTGTACAGCTCGGCACAAAGGTCCCCCAATGGCATTTGGTATTAGTGATGCCCGGTGTTCACCTCTTCTCCTCACGGGCTGTCTTTGCATGAGAATGGTGCTGCAGAACATCTTAAGGTACAATTTTAATAGATTAACTTAAACTGATGCAAAAAGGCACTCATTACTCTTGAAACTAAACCTGTTTAGACATCTAATGAGCAAAAATGAAGAGTCCTCAAACTGGCAGGAGAGCATCCACAGTTTGGATTTTCACTAGTTTAAATGGATTGTTTTCAAATTGATGCAATTTAAAGGGCACGGCTTCCTTGTGTATAACAGATCTTCTCTGGCGTGAGGATACAGCAGCACTTGTAAAATAAATGACTGCCTGCACAAGGGTGCAGCACTCACTAATAAGTACCACAAAGCAGCAGGGAGGAGAAGGGGCTGAGGAGATAGGATCAGTTCCTTGCACACAGCCTCTTCGGAAATACTACATTCAGATTAACTACCCATAAGCGCCCAGGAAAGGGCGTGCAGAAGTGACAGTCAACTCACAAAAGTTTCAGGGATATCCCAACATACGCAGGATCCTCCCTTGCCTAGAAAATACAAGGTGGGAAAAAAACACATGCAGGTGTACCTTCAAAGATGCAGAACATGTTCTGACACTCGTACAGCATGTGCATTACACAAGGGTGCAGGTCTCAGCAGAGGATGCAGATTAGTTACTGTAAAGTGAACACTGCATAGAGCAAGGAGGCACATCTTGCAGCACTTCTGCCCTCCATCCCCACCAGCCTGGGCAGCTCACAGAGCCTTGCTATCAAGAAAACCCTCTCAGAAGATGCAACAGCCTTTGTGGGAGGCTGGAGCCAGAATCCGCTCCTGTCAAACAGCTCTCCAGACCAGGATGTGACTGCGGCTGGCGAAACATGTTAGCTAATGAAGATTGAGTCAGGCAGGCAGAGACGATCCCCTCAGCCTGTTAATCCACTTAGGGAAGGAGAAGGGAAACCTGAGCTGAATTCCTGTGCTCCCTGCAAGGGACGGTACTGTGCGGTACTGTGCTGGCTTTAGGACCTCGGCAGAGCAAATCCAGGCAGAGCTGGAATGGGGAGAGCTCTGGGTGCAAGACTAGTGCTTTCGAGAGACAGGAGCAAGAGCAGAGGCAGGGAACAGCAGTCCCTAGGGAGAGAGCCAGGGCCGGATTTTGTGCCCGCTGGGAACTAACGAAGCAAACTGAACTTTGCTTGCCCTCTCACCAGGAAAAAGCAAGAATGGGCTGAATGTGTGCTTTTGACCAACAGCAGGGCAGGGAGAAAACGCACGCCTTACACCCTTTTCACAGGGCAAAAAGGCTTCCCAAGGGGTCAACTCAGATTCCTGGGTTAGAAAGTCAGAGCGTCAAACACCCATCCCAGCAGTGACAGAAAGCCAGCAATGCCACCCTCCCAGTTTAACTGGCGGCTTGCAGGGATGATGGGTACCAATCCCAGGAAATGTCAGATTATCCTTTACCACCAGAGGGTGCTCCCCATCTCAAAGACAGCGTCAATGTCACAGATGCACCCAGACAGCTAGAGGAGCCTTTATTTCCAGCAATCATGGAATCCGAGCAAGGGAAAAATTAGAAAATGAATAATAAATAATAATTAACGAATCCGATCCCATGTCTCACCTGTTTCCCCATCCCTCCTGGTTGGGCAGGGTAAGGCCCTCTGTTACATTTGTCCTCTGCGTCCTGCTCAGTCAGGTGATTCTCCTCACACTGGAGGTTAAATCAGTTTTATTCTTTTCTCCTAGATTGTGGATTCAGAGCAGCAAATAAACATTTTCCACTTGGCAGGTCTGTAAAGAGTGAGACCCTCACTTGCCTGCCCCTGAGCACACTTAGAATCACACCCTCCAGTCACATGCAGTTTTTGTGATGCTAAGTACTGTCCTTACCCCTGCACTGCACAGTGGTGCGGTGGCCACTGGCCTATATGTTCAGGTTCATTTTCCCTACTCTGTCCTAAACTGGTTTTCCAGAGGACAGAGTGCCTGTTGTGCAGCAATGCCTCAGGACAGTGTTTTCAAAACATCAGTTTTGGGGCACTAACACTACATCACTCTGTCAATAATACACCTGTAGGGAAAGACTGTTCATTTTGGTGATGCAGTGCCCCCACAGCCTCTCTTTCCTCTCATCAAAGAGAAGCAGGGGCATGTGAGTGAGGTTGCACACTCTGGAGCTGTGCGCCTGGCAACATCCCACCTTGTGCCTCAGCTTCCCATTTGTGTAGGTTAGAAGTAATACCCCAGAGCTGCATCATATGTGGAGAACAGAGCAGTAAGGATGAAATCATAACGGTTATATTGCATCCTGAGATTCAGAAAAGAGAGAGTTTAAAGCATGCCAAGTAAGATCAGGCACCTATGCAAAACAAACTAGCTCTGCTGACGTGTCTGGCATAACATCTGTTTGTCCCAGCCCCAGCTTACTTTGACAGTCCAGGTCTGCATATCCCATGGGGAAACCAGTTCTCATTGATGGCTCCCACCCAGCACATGTGCTGCATCTTGCTGTCTGACCACTACAAGAACAGATTGTTGCATTTTTCTAATTGCCCTTTCCTCTCTCCTTTGGCCAGTAGTGCCAGGCCCTGCCTGAGGGGATTTTTGTCAGAGTTCCTTCTCTTGGGTACCCTGGCATCAGTTTTTGTTCTGTCCTCTTTAAATGATACAATACATTTGTCTGATGAAGCTGTTAAAACTGCAAAGTAAAACCGCTGCACAAAGGACACTCATTCAGTCTCTTACACAGATTAAAATCTGTTTTATAGGTTTGGATTACTTCATTTCCAGAATGAACCATTATCTGCAGCACATGTGGGAACCAGTGCTTTCGAAGTCATCAACTGGCCAACAGTGATAGTTGTTGAGAGGCATCACATTCTACAGCCTAAATAGGCCAATGAATTCTTCTTCAAGTATTTGAGATTGTAAAAAGAAGGGAAAAATATAAGAGAAAAAGATTTTACGGTACGTTTCTTAGAAACTTGCAATAGACAATTCTACTTCCTACAACCAAAATGTCAGGGATATCTGTCACAGTTCCACTTCTTGTACTATTCGTACCATTCTCCCTTGGATTTATAGCAAATTTCAGACACGCCATGGAAAGATTACCCAGTATTAGGTTTGGACAGTGATCATCCCAACACCATTAACACTCAACTTCTCAACTTGATAGATTTTAACACTGCTCCACTACCATTACAGTCATAATATATTTGTTCCTAAACATGCACATAATCAGTCATCAAAAGCGTGGTTATTTAAAATTAGGTATTTTGAGCATTACATTTCTGCATAATTTCACTAGAAGCTTAAACTTTGCCATTCTTCCTCCACCCATTACAGTAAAGACTTTTAAAGTAATTTCATAGCCCTAGTGACATTCTCCTCTCTTGCATATTGCTGCATAGGAAAATTACTAGGGTTTTTATTGTTTTAATTACTGCTAGTGGGTTGTAAGATCTCAACTATCCTCAATTCCTTCACTGTTAAGAACAGCAGTGTCTGGGAGTCAATTGTGCTCATGAAGGCAAAATAAAGGGTCAGATCTGCCTTTCTCACTTACACAAATCTGCACCTCAGTGGAGATTACAACTTGTGGAATACATAATATATAAAATGAGCAGGTTTTGACCACCTGCAATTAACTGATTTGCAACTATGTGAAATACCAACACTTAATCCAAATGGAGAGGCCAGGACAACACCATCTCACAGCACATAAATCTGCAAAGCATGACAGGACCCGTGAAACAAAGACAAACAAAAAACCTGTATATTAAATAAGGCAAACTACAAATGAAGTCAAGAATTTGGAAATGCGACAGTTGTGCTTACTTGTGAGAAATACTCTTGGTTCTCATGTACATATGTATTATTTTATAGCCCTTAATTACACAGTCATATTTTTTCCACAGTACCCCATCTCAGACTGCACTCAGAAGGGATTGTTCCCATGTAATGAGCAGCTTTTTGAGATGCTGGTTTCTGCTTATTGTTCAGTGTGTGGCCCCAGGCCTTATTTACCACACATTATTCAAACCTGGCTCTAGAGATTTATTCACTTCCTTCTGTGTTTTCCTATGGGCTTATCATTACACTGTCCAAGCTTCACCAGCCCAAGATCATTTCTTTTCACACACCTCTGAGAGGAGGGGGTATTTTTATTCCCATTTTCTGGGTGAATGACTGAAGACTGTATTAAAATATATTTGCTAATTCTGGGTGCCCAGTTTAAGACATCAACAGCCTGACTGATCTGTGCTTGTACAGCACTTTGGGTTCAGTGGATTCCCATTCACTTCATTTGCAGCTGTAAACACTCAGTGTTTCTGTAAAGCAGGTCCTTAGGGATCAAAAAGGTCCCCTATAAAATAAGGAATGCACAATTAAACAACCACTGGCACAACAGTCGATTCAAAAAACCTGAAAACTATCATACAGCAGTGGTCAGAGAAAAAAGTCAACTGGCAGGTCAGAATTTCACTGCCCCAGCTATAAAAGCTTCCCTTTCTCTCCTGCAGTCCCTTGTCTCACTCAGTACACACCTGACAAATGAAGCAGGGGTCCTACAGATGGTGTCTTTCACTGTGCAACTCTGATTTATCTCAGAGCAGGTCCATCACATGCAGTGAGTGAGGCAGGGGTCCTGTGGAAGAAACAGCACACAGTGACGTAGCTAAAACATGAGTTGTATCAGACACACAGTCAGGTAGACAGAAGTGCACACAGAGGATAACTGTTTTTTCCCCAGCTTCCAGTTCTTGCATTAGCACCCTTCAAAATGCCCTTTTCACAGAGTTTATTGTTTCTTTTACAGCAAAGAAATTCCCTTATGAAGCATCACAATGACACTTTGGTGGATTATCAGAAGAGACGAATCCACCATGTGGACCACTACAACCACGGTAATGGAGTAAATGAGCTGCAAGGGTAGCTCATCCTCCTTTAGGAAGACTAACCTGAGAAGCATGAAACAGTGGGTGAATTTCAGACACTGATGACAGCTGAGGAATAACGATTCAGAGGCTCTTCCAGCCATTCAATCCAAGTCATGCCTCTTGCTGTCTCCTTTCCAGACCATCCCAGCCTACTTTCTTGTCTTCACTGCCTTTGCCTTCTCACCCCATCCCTTTGCTTTGCTCTCATCTCAGTCCTCCAAATCACATTCCCCCACACTCCACAGCCCCATCCTCCTTGTTCAACAGCTGCTTATAACTATTTGTTTCCTCTCCTTGCCTTTTTGCCCAGCTCCCTTTCCCTATCTTTCCATTATTGTTTGGTGGCCACACTTACTGACACTGCCTCTGTCCCCAAAACACAAGCTGATTTAGAGTTTTGCAAAGAGGAATCTTCTTGATTTGTTTCTAAATGAAAGGCAGGCATAATTCAAGAATGTGGCATATTGCCTTTTTCTTTAAAAAAAGTATATATATAATTGCTGCTTTTGATAAAAATTTCCACAAAACAAGTCTATCAGAGGCATAGAAAATGTTTACAGCAATGATTAAAGCTTGGCAGTGGTGTTGGACAACGGAAACTAATTTTTACAAGAATCATTAGTAAAAAAAGGTGGAGCTACTAGTCTACTTGTTGTACATGGCAGTGAAAATGAAGATAAAAATTAAGGAAGTTGGTTAAGCAAGAAAGAGTGCTGCTGCCACCTCTTTTAAGACTTACCATGGTTGAGTACGGTAGCATTTGGGTGGCAGGCCTTTGAAGCAAAGTGGACTGCTTGTAATCCTTCATACACTATCCTGCTAGCTTGTAGGAGCTAGTGCTTATTTGATATACAGACTTGCACCCATCTCAAGCTTACATCAGCTGGACATAACATTACAGACATCTTAATATTTCACAGAGTCACAGAAAATAGGGTTAGGATCAGATCAGGTAGTTGGTGTATCTCTCTGTCCCAATGGAGGATCAGCTATAGCAGCATTATTTTTCACAGATTTTTTTTGCAGCCTGTTCTGAAAAACTTTCAGCCCTTCTCAGACAGTCTGTTCTAATGCTTCTGCATCACTGCTGATAAAAGTTTGTAACATCAAACTAAAATCTCCTGCACTACAATCAAAGCCCATTTACTTCAAGTTCTACCAACAACGGACATAGCAAACGGCTTAATCACTTCCTCTCGGACAAAGCCTCTTACTGTTTGAAGACACATTCCCAAGATCTTGCCTAATATCTAGATTTCCATGGCAGAAATACTAACCTGCCTAACAGAAACAAATTAGCACCTCAGTCCCTCTAAGTTGATTCCTGGGTGTCCAAGGTTATCACTTGGAAGGCCACAGATTTTTTTACAAACACCTACAACAAGGAGCAAGGTTGCAACTAGCAGGCTGGCTTGCTGTAGCCAAGCCAAATTTCCCTTCACTTCTAGGGGACTGCAATTGATTCAGTAGTAACGCCTCACTGCAGTTACAAAAAGAGTGTTAGCCCTTCACTGAGGCAAATCTCCCAGCCGGATTCAATTTCACATGCTCTTTCAAAATCTTGAGTTGAGATTTTGGGAAGCTTGAGAAAATATCTTCTGATAAATCAAGGCTACCATCTATTACATTCACTACACTATTAGCAGCAAAATTTCTTATCTGTCCTTGATGAAGCTGAGACCTGTGCCCATGGTCCTGACTTCCAGTGCTGTGCTTTGAGCACAAACCATTCTTTTCTCACTGACAAGCAATGAAGACCTGCCAGATCTCATAGGAAACATCTCCCAGGAAACTGGAAGTTGGCATCCTTGGTGCATGTGGGTATGAGAGTGTACAGAATAGCCGGAGTTGTAACTAGAAGTGTCATAAAGTTAAAAATGTGGGACTGTGAGCTCCCAGGGAAGCTAGGAGACATTCTGTGCAGAAACGGGGGGCCCTTCTCTACCATAGGTGTTGTAACGGGGTAAGGCGAACTGACAGCTCAAAGGTGCATGCAACTTCTCTGTACTGTCTGTTTGCACAACTGTGTGAGAGTGTATCCCTTGGTGATGTTATTCACAGGCCTTGGCCGACAGTAAATAAGACAGTGGAGCTTGATTCATGAGGGATGACAGGAAATCTATAACGTGTGGGCTCTATAATCTGCTTGCTACTGCGTAGCAAAATGAAAGAACAACAGTCCAATTACAGAGTCCTTGCTGATCCCAAGCACATCCTCCAGACCTTGTTCTGCTCAGAGCAGTGGGAGTCTGTTGGCACCAAGGGAAAGCAAGCTCTGGCCACAGGCATCTTCCATGCTGGGATAGAAACAGCATTTTGGAAGCACCAAACTACCTTACAGTGGATACAAATGCAGACAAGACTGTGACATGGACTTCATAACAAATTTATGGAGAGCGACAGCCTGCTGAGCTCAGTTCACCAAAGGACTACGCAACATGGACAGCAATTGCCATACTTCAGTGGAGGCATCCCATGTCCTAAAGGGCTGGCTGAGCCAGGGAGCAGTGATCCACCACAGTGGTCTGGCCCAACCACTTGGTTTGGTGGGGGCTGTGAACAGCATTCCTCTGTCATAACACAAATCAATCAGGATGCAGCTCCATGAAAATAAAAACAGGGCTATGATCCAGCAGGACACAGCAGCTGGGTTACAAATAGTGTCCAAAAGGCACCTTAAGGGGAAAGAGACAAAAGCTGAAGAGAGATGTTGATTTTGGGGCCAGACAGAAGAGGGATGGCTGAAGACATGATTCACACTAGGTGGAGAGCTGGCCCATGGGAGAGCAGGGAGGAAGTCTGCAACAGCAGCAGAGCAGACTGCTCTCATACCACCAATGCTGAGGACGCATGGAAAGACAGAAGAAGGTTTTTTTGGACAAAACAGCAATGGTGATAGTGGGAGGGAGGAGGGTTGCCAATTCCAGACAGAAGGAGAAGGAAATAATTTTGCTTCCTACTGTGCAGTGTCAGAAAACCCACAAGGCTGCCCAGGGCTGGGAAGGCACAGGACAGCTCAGCTGTGGATCCTGGCAGCTTAGAGGAGACAGTTTTCTCATTTTTCTGTAACCAAACTAATACTTTCCATTCTTTGTGCCTCTGGCCCTTACGACTTAACACCTTTCAGATCCATCTTCTGCCCCCTAGGAAAGGGGCAAGGGGAACCTTTGTCACTCTGGCAACAGGTAAACAGCATGGCAGGATGGGGAGGGGGGAACAATTTCCTCTCCATTCCTAGCAAAGGCCTTCTTTGCTAAGCGCACACTCTGGGGACTGCCGTCCTTTCCCTGCTTCCCCCTACAACCATCTCTGCTGCCACCTCCCCTCCCTTGTTATCTGTCAGTAAACAGTAATTAAAGATGTGGCCTGCTTGATAAAGCTCCCGCCCGCCCTCACACGGTGCTGCCCTCTCGGACGTGTCTAATTAAAATCCTGATGAGAAGATGAAGAAATCCCAGCAGCTGGGAGTCTGCTGACTCTCCCTGCACTCGGCCTCTTCATTACTGACGACGAGGCAGAGAGATATAAAGGACCCCGGGAAACGCTCCGACAGACCAATCGATACAGCCTTTTGTGGGACGTGACGGACCGCTCAGGACTGCCTTTTGAACTGTGTGGGTAATGAGGATGCTGGAGCGTGGCTCGTTGCGTGGGGCTGATGGGGCTAGACTCCCCCACTAGTCCTGCTGCACTGCTGCTCCCGGGAACGGCACCCACAGCCGCTGCGGCTTGGCAGCCACTCACACCATACAGCAAATTCACACACTTACAATAGCGGGGGCACTTGCCCGTCCCCCACCAACCCAAGCTCCAGAAATCATGGCTTGTAGTGCCAGAATACTGTCAAACCTCTAACCACTCCATCATTTCTATGCAAACACAGAGCATGCACGTGTGTACATACACTGCTGACGGCACAAACCTTCCCTAAATGAAACCAACACCACACATGATGTGCACACCATTGTGTTTACATGGACACTTATTCATGGCAATGGTGTGTTTTCACTGCTCTCCCGGGATTTTGCGCTAAGGTGAAATTCTTGGTACGCACAAAATGAAACAGCAAAGGTTTACATGAAGTGCACAGCGATATCATCATCGTGAATCACCGTAACTATATTTAGACACACTTCACTTCATGCAAATACATCCAGTAAATGGTTTTATTCTTGAGGTTTTTTCTAATATGAGTTCAGCTTTACCTGGAAACAAGCCTATTTTCACTGGCAAACTCACATTTCTCCAAAACACCAGAGATTTCATTGCTCTTAGTTTTAAGATTAAAGAAATAGTAAAGAGATGAAAGTAGATTTATACTTTCTAAAATTTAAAAGTGCATCTCAGGCACCTGCCTCCACGTCCCTTTTGAGCAAGGCCACAGGAAACACAATCACACTGGGAATTAGGATCATGTGCAAGAATGGGAGTGAATACATGGCTGCAAATACAAGCGCACTGTGCATGAGGGAAATGCGTGTTCCACATGTGGGATCAATAAAAGCGTGAGCTTTTATCTGTCCAAGTTCACACCTCCTGCTTCACAAATGACTACTGCTCATGCAATCAGCATCAGCACAGCAATAGCTGGTACTCTTTTCAGAGTCCCAGCTACGTCCTTGGGACCTAGTTTATTCAATAAAACCTCAGTTGTTTTCTTTCCCACTCCCCCAATTTGAACTATTTTTCCAGACCATACAAGCTAAAAAAAAAAACTTGAAAAAAATATGTTTCCTAGAAGTGTCATAAAGTAAAAAAAAACAAACCTATACTTAATATCTTCCAAATTGCCATAATCCTGCCCCACTGTCCCCTTTGTCAGCCCAGGCCCAGAGAGAAACTAAAGAACAAATAATTCCTGAACTGGTTTAATACTGAGATAAACGTGCCAAAAAAACCAAACCATCTCAAAAGAAATAGTCTATTGCAAAATATGATCAGTAACAGCAGGAAGTGATCAACTAAACACAGAAGGAATGGACTCAATGGTAAAAGTTCAGAAGTGATACTGGAAAGGGACTTTGGGGAGTCCCCTGGAAAAGATGAGTGAAGAAGGGCAGCAGAGCGGAGATCCTGCTGGGAATGGTGGCAGAAGCACTGTTGCTGGGAAGTTCACAGCTTCTCTTGGCCCTGTGGCCTCCCTTAGTAAGAGATGCTGTTGTGCAGAACAAGGCTGCAGTGCTGGATGCACAGAGCTCTCCGTGCAATCCCTGCCTGTCCCAGTACCTGTACTTGATGGAATGACACATTGCTGCGGCAGCTAATAAATAGAAGTAATTTGATTAGCTTTCCCTAACTAGCGATAAGATCCTGACAAACCCTTTTTAATGCGTTTCTGGAGCAGGATGAAATTGTTTCATTTGGCGAGCAGGGCCCCACGGGAGTTGCCTCCAAGCTCCTTTAGTGAGAGGTAAAAATATGCCAATCATTAATGAGGGGAGAATTACGGAGACTTTAATGCAATCAGAAAAGAGGAGCCCTGAGGCAGCTGGGGAATAAAACCTGCCCTTAAATCAGAGGCAGGCAGCTGGAGCATGGAAATAAAGGCATACACAAGCATGTACATGCACACACGCATACCTACCACACACACAGAGGCTGTGTAGAGCTGCTGTAAATACACTGGGAGTTTTTGCCTGGGCAACAAACACCTATCTCAGCAAATGGTATCCATCTTCCCCAAAACCCATTTGTAAAATCACCGCAAGCTATATCCGTTTAGCAGCCCCCTCCCCCACACCAGGAGGGGATCATTGCCCGTTCAGTCTCCATCCCTCCACAAACACATAGGCACACAGAGAATTGCGGTTTTCAACATTTCAAACCAAAGCCTTTTGTGGAGGAGGTGTATTAGCTGCTTGGGTGTCAAGCGGCAGCAGTGAGG
Source organism: Tringa tobata (assembly GCA_033628505.1). Lineage (NCBI taxonomy): Eukaryota > Metazoa > Chordata > Aves > Charadriiformes > Scolopacidae > Tringa > Tringa tobata. The sequence goes on along the minus strand of JAHREE010000264.1, from coordinate 592,469 downwards.
CAGCTTTGCCAAGTGGAAAGGTGCCTCTCTCAGGGCCAGACTTGCTGCATGAACACAACATGTACAAACCCTTCACTCTGTCCTCCAACCATGGCACTTACGCCAGAGGCAGCATCTACTGTGGATGTTGAAAGGCAACTCCTCCCATCCCCTCCCCACTCCCACCTCAGCCACTTCAGTGAATTCCTTCCTCAGGTGAAACAGCTCTTGCACGAATCATCTAACTTTTATTTCTGAGCAAAACAGAAGTCTTTAAGCTGCTGGCATTTTCCCTGGCACTACAGCAGGCACGAGCTGTGGCAGACACGAGTGGCTTGGCTGGCTCCAATTTTGTAGGTGTCTGTGCTCTTTCAGAAACACCTTCTCTGACAGAAAGCGTCACATCTTTCTTAAGTGATGCTCTAACCCCAGCCAGCACAATACAGATGGCTGCATCAGCACGGACCATGCTAGCTCCCAGTTTAACAGAATAGAAACCAGGACAGGAGTTTTCTCATGTCTATTCCACATTCCCCACCTTGTTTACTTGAAAATAATGAGCAAGAGTATTGGGATATCAAACACCAGCCACCTTTCCTCTGCCAGATACACAAAACATGATGCTACAAAGGCCAGGCATGCAGTACTTCAACCCTTTTCCCTAGTTTGTGTTACCACTAACATGTAGGAGAGCAACCCAATGACTGCTGAGAACTCCAAGAGGAAAGTCAGTACTGGCCTTAACATACACTTGAGGGGATGCAAGACAAGTATTTCTTCCTCCCAGACTCTCAGAACTCCTGCACTATAGTGAGAGAGTACCTGTGGCACCCCTACCCTCTGCTAGATGGAATGACTGTCCTGCTTAGTGTGTACTGTAAGTCCTGTGTTGAGAAAACTATGCTGTTGCTTCCTCTGCCACACGGATGTATCAGATGTCTCTGCCACAAAACGACTGCTTCTGTGCCATATTCTCACATACACTAGACAACTGTGGGACTAAAACAGTGGTGTGACTATTAGACATTTAACCCTACAAAGCAGTTACACAGTCACCAAGACAGAGTAAAAGATGATGGACAAGTAAAGAGGGACCCGTCCTGAGACATTGAACTTGAAGCTTGGCAGGTAAGTTAGGGTACATAGCTGGCAAATTCTCAAATGTATATCAAGCACAGAGCTTCATGTCCCACTTCTAAATGATCATGGAATACTTAGCCCCAGGCACGAGTGGGGGCTATGTCATGTCCCTCAACAGCAACTCCTACTGGCTGCTTGAACCATGGGATGATAGGCTCCCTCTCTGTGGCTGAAAGTTCAGAATGAAAAGCACCTCAGATGGTAAAGAAAATCTCCAGGTTTCTCCCAAATTCTCTCAAAATTTGTGTCTCTAAGACTGAAAGGATCAAAGCAGTCTTGCTTTTGGGCACATCACTCAGACTGTATGCCCTTGAAAGTCAGAGAAACCACTTTCCAGAAACACAAACAAGTAAGAAGACCCTACCACTAAAAACATCAAGATTGAAAAAACTAGCTAGCTGAAAATTCAGCACAGCTACAGCACAATGCTGTCTAGCATCTAAAAATCATATTTCTGCCCTTTCATATCAGGGACAGTTTTGATCCAATGCTCCAGCTGAATTCAGTGATTTCTCCTGGTCAAGAGCTATTCAAGATAGTTACTAGACTCTTTCCCTGGATCCATATCGAGCAGTGAGACAGGTTTTACTGTGGTCACAGTCCAACCTAGTCTGTGGTGGCACTCAAGCACTGTAGCCTTCTGTGGCTGCCTCCCCTGAGCAGCAGGCAGAGGTCTGAGATGGTGTCACACTCTGTGGCTCCACACACAGGCCTGCCTTGCTGCAAACAACTCCTTCTCATTCTGGTTTGTTATGATTAAAAATGCACATCACCCAGCGAGGCCTTGGAGTGGAACCCAGCTGGAAATTGGATCATTAATATTCCTTCTCATGCCCATTGCCACAATTTCTTACCTTTCCACAAGCAATTGCTAACAAT
>JAHREE010000264.1:486435-590417 GCA_033628505.1 Tringa tobata | reverse complement strand
GGCACGAGCTGTGGCAGACATGAGTGGCTTGGCTGGCTCCAATTTTGTAGGTGTCTGTGCTCTTTCAGAAACACCTTCTCTGACAGAAAGCGTCACACCTTTCTTAAGTGATGCTCTAACCCCAGCCAGCACAATACAGATGGCTGCATCAGCACGGACCATGCTAGCTCCCAGTTTAACAGAATAGAAACCAGGACAGGAGTTTTCTCATGTCTATTCCACATTCCCCACCTTGTTTACTTGAAAATAATGAGCAAGAGTATTGGGATATCAAACACCAGCCACCTTTCCTCTGCCAGATACACAAAACATGATGCTACAAAGGCCAGGCATGCAGTACTTCAACCCTTTTCCCTAGTTTGTGTTACCACTAACATGTAGGAGAGCAACCCAATGACTGCTGAGAACTCCAAGAGGAAAGTCAGTACTAGCCTTAACATATACTTGAGGGGATGCAAGACAAGTATTTCTTCCTCCCAGACTCTCAGAACTCCTGCACTATAGTGAGAGAGTACCTGTGGCACCCCTACCCTCTGCTAGATGGAATGACTGTCCTGCTTAGTGTGTACTGTAAGTCCTGTGTTGAGAAAACTATGCTGCTGCTTCCTCTGCCACACAGATGTATCAGATGTCTCTGCCACAAAACGACTGCTTCTGTGCCATATTCTCACATACACTAGACAACTGTGGGACTAAAACAGTGGTGTGACTATTAGACATTTAACCCTACAAAGCAGTTACACAGTCACCAAGACAGAGTAAAAGATGATGGACAAGTAAAGAGGGACCCGTCCTGAGACATTGAACTTGAAGCTTGGCAGGTAAGTTAGGGTACATAGCTGGCAAATTCTCAAATGTATATCAAGCACAGAGCTTCATGTCCCACTTCTAAATGATCATGGAATACTTAGCCCCAGGCACGAGTGGGGGCTATGTCATGTCCCTCAACAGCAACTCCTACTGGCTGCTTGAACCATGGGATGATAGGCTCCCTCTCTGTGGCTGAAAGTTCAGAATGAAAAGCACCTCAGATGGTAAAGAAAATCTCCAGGTTTCTCCCAAATTCTCTCAAAATTTGTGTCTCTAAGACTGAAAGGATCAAAGCAGTCTTGCTTTTGGGCACATCACTCAGACTGTATGCCCTTGAAAGTCAGAGAAACCACTTTCCAGAAACACAAACAAGTAAGAAGACCCTACCACTAAAAACATCAAGATTGAAAAAACTAGCTAGCAGAAAATTCAGCACAGCTACAGCACAATGCTGTCTAGCATCTAAAAATCATATTTCTGCCCTTTCATATCAGGGACAGTTTTGATCCAATGCTCCAGCTGAATTCAGTGATTTCTCCTGGTCAAGAGCTATTCAAGATAGTTACTAGACTCTTTCCCTGGATCCATATCGAGCAGTGAGACAGGTTTTACTGTGGTCACAGTCCAACCTAGTCTGTGGTGGCACTCAAGCACTGTAGCCTTCTGTGGCTGCCTCCCCTGAGCAGCAGGCAGAGGTCTGAGATGGTGTCACACTCTGTGGCTCCACACACAGGCCTGCCTTGCTGCAAACAACTCCTTCTCATTCTGGTTTGTTATGATTAAAAATGCACATCACCCAGCGAGGCCTTGGAGTGGAACCCAGCTGGAAATTGGATCATTAATATTCCTTCTCATGCCCATTGCCACAATTTCTTACCTTTCCACAAGCAATTGCTAACAATGCAACAATTTAGGGTCTCAGACTAAAAGTGAAGAGAAGTTAAGACTAAGCTGTCCGTTGTTACTCCAATTCATCCACCCTTGCCCATATCCTGGCATCCCATCAATTTTATGCCAGTGTGCTGTATATCAAATGTCTTCCAGCCCTTTGAACTACCTGTCCCCAATTTATCTACCAAAAGGTCCAGAGTCTCTTTAAACCACCAGGAAATGGATTCAAGATTATCCTCATTCCTGAGCAGCTGGAAACACAAGGAAAGAAAACAATTCATTCAAAGAGTCTAGACACTGCATGGCTCTAATTTTTGGTCACTACCCTTTCCACACAGCTAAAGTGCTCCCAAAGGGCTGGAAGGATGAATGCAAATCAAGAATAGGAGATTTTCAAGACCCGCCTGGATGCAGTCCTGAGTAATGTGCTCTAGGCAATCCTGCTTTGGCAGGGGAGTTGGACTAGATGATCTCTAGAAGGTCCCTTCCAACTCCAACAATTCCATGATTCCGTGATCCATGATAGCACATGATGGAGAATCCTACAGATGTACAAATAGGAATATTTCAATTTCTCACAGACAAGGTTACCTACATGAGCTCACCTCAACCCTATGTGCTGTTACCACTGCAACTCATTAACTGGGCAAGGTGTGACAGAAGCGCAATTCCCCCATCACTGCTACAATGATCCTTCGACAAAAAAGATCCAGAAGCATAGAAATGGCACAGAACACTCAACAAGTGATTGATATTCCCCACGATAGTCACTGTGCACACTCTGTGGCCTCTTTGAACCTTCCTCCTTGTATGGTGTTTACATTAGACAGCAAGAAGTTGTCACACAAGCAGGACTACAGCACTGATCATGGGAAAATAAAAATTGGAAGCCAGATTTTCTCTTGGGACTCTAGCATCACCCCTGTGGACTGCTCACGCACATTGGTACCAGGCAGAGGAAGTTTGTTCTTCCTTTTCAGCTCACTGAGCTGACATTCCTCTGGCTGCAGGCAGCACAGCCTCTAGGAGGTTGAATGTCTGGCGGAGAAGACAGGTAGAGAAACCTGCTAGACAGCAACTAGCACAAGGTAGCTGGGTTAACAGCACTGGTCACAGGGATCGGGACAATGCCAACTATTAATTCTGCTCCAAGCACCTATTAATTCTCCATTGCCTCATTCAAATACCCAAAAAACATCTGTTCCCAGTAAGCACTTTGCATCTTCAGTGGCTAAAGTCTTTGGGAATCAAAGGATCTGTTACATGTAATTGAAATGCCCATTAGGCCGAGGACTTGCTCCATGTGCCTCTCCATAAAAATAGCTCCAGAATGAAGTGTTCACTAATACAGTGGTATAATTTAATGTTAAACTTCTCCTGACATACACAAATTTGTATGTTTGCTACTTGCCCTTTGATGTCACTGTTTCTATAGTTTTATTTTATGTCAGAAATAATAATTTTCTGTGAAAAAACTTTGACAGGAAAATACATAGCTACATTACAAGCCATCTCAGTGCAGAAGCATGAACGGTGACAGTCTTAGAGTGATGGGTTCAATGAACGTACACAGCAGTAACAGCTCAAAGGAATTTGGAAAAGGAACTGTCCTATCAGTCAGCTGGAGTAGCCAAAACCCTGCCACACTAATCTGAGAGAAGCACAAACAAACAAAAAAAGAAGAACCAGGGGGTCTGGAAATATATGACTGGGTTTAGCTACTAAAAATATGTACCTGCTTCAAACCCGAAAACCTAATAAACTTACTGTGCCACACCACAAACATTTCCCTTCAAATATGAGGAAGTAACCACCACCACTGTCTGTTCCCTTTTGCAGCTTCAGCAGTTCCTGGCATCTCAGGCTAGCAGTATGTTCACAAGGGCAGAGCCTTGAGTGCTACTGAAAGCCAACAGAGCTCCAGCAAAGTCAAAGCTGCAGCCCACATGAAAACAGGTAAGTGATTAAAGGTATTTTAAGGAGACAATAGATACAAAGCAAGCTCTGTCACAGGATTTGCCAGAACCTGGCTCCATCGAAGAAATACAACATGCAATCTCCACACAAGGACTGGTGATTTGTGCATCACTGAAAGCCACAAACTGCTGGGTGTAAGCAGCTCAGTCATCCAACCTTATCTCAGTGCTGGAGTGTCAACTTTTCCTCTCTGGACTGAGAGGCAATTCCTGAGTCTTCCTCATCCACCAAGCCCCAACCTCCCCAGCAGTCCTGGGGCCAAGTTACATGCCTTTCCAGACAGCACTCTCTGTGAGCATAACAAGGGCAGGGGGGTGCTCTTAGCAGTCTTGCTCAGGGAGCGCTGGCTGCCATGCCACAAATTAACATCATCCTCAAATTATTTAGGGGGGGTCAGACAGAAAAATCTTGACTAGTTTCTCCTTTCCTGCCAGTTGTTCCCATCTTCTACCTCAATTCTGGCTGGATTCCCCCTTCCCCCTGTCCTCAGCTAGCACCGTCAGGCTCAGTCCTCCTCACCCTAGCCCCCCCTCCCCAAGGACAAGCAAAGTTATTACAATAATGAATTAGCCAGGCTGCTTACTGCTGCCAGTGGCGAAGGCAATTATCCCACTCCACGTCCCCAGCCACCGCTCAGCTCCCTCATAAAGAGAGGCTTTTGGGGCCGCTTTGTGCTTTGATTGGAAATGAAGAGATTGCTAATTAGGGAACCCCTGCTGGGATCGGGCTGGCAGGAACAATGGTGAAACGGACGGAGCACACGTCCATTTAGAGAGGGAGAGAGAAGAGAGAAATGTGAGCTCTACTGTAATGTAGTGCATCCTCTGTTCACACCATAAACAACAGGGCAGACAATTTTATAGAGCTTTTCACCTTTTAAAGCATGCTAATTTGTTTATAGGAAGCGATAATTTGGTGTGTGTTTGCATAGGTCAATGCCTGTAGTTTCTGTGTACAGTATGGATTGACGCATGCGTGCATACATAGAGTCATTTCCAGAGGCATTTTCTTAAAGAGTGTATTTTCACAGCTGACCGTATATTTCTTGTCATTCCGTGGGCAGCATGCATCAATCCTGCATTAATAGGGAAAGATGCTTAGAAAAGCCTGTTGATGAATATTAACACAGAATCATATTGCCTGAATTCACAAATCACCAAAGTTGAAAATGAGTTACCAAATTATTCAGTTTACCTGGTGCTTGTCCAGCAACCACTTCCACTGCTTTGCCCAAGTGCTTTAAATGACAAGCAGACCTCCAGCAGGAGCAAATTTCACCACTAACACAACATTTTCTTAAACTCATCCTGCAATTTCTTCCTAATTCAATTGCTCTAACTTTCCGGGGCGTGGGGGGGGGGGGGTCATGGGTACTAAATTCACCTTTCTCATATGATGAATTGTACACAAAAAGATTAGAAAATATCTCCCTCGCAGTGCACAAGTGCATCTAGACAACTTCATAAAACTGTACCAACAGCACTTACACACATAGCATGCTATTGTTTTGGGCTCCAGTCACTTTTAACTCTTGTCAAAGAAAAAAATACCTCCCTCAACAGATAAACATGCAAACCATACCATTTATAAAATACAGCCTGTCAACAAAAGCAAAAGCCTCACCTTTTTGTGCAAACCTACCCTGCATTGCTCAGTTAACTAAGTAATTCCATCAGAGAAGCACCCAAGTACCATGTTAAAACTGAAAGTACTGTTTGCAACCACATATTTGACTTGCCATGCAGAAAATTTGCATACTATTGATTAGCACAACGTACTACACACTAGGTGACTTATGTAAGCTAAAGCAAATTTCAAATTTTAAGCTTGAATTTACATTTCAGAATTCCCTTGCAGATACTGAAGCATTTGAATATACAAGTGTGCTTTTCCCTGAAAATGTTTTCAGTAAAGCACAAGTCTTAACAGAAAGTGAGCGCTAAAAGGTGAAAAAACAGTTGAACTGAAAATGACTTTCAAATTCACAGACTATTTCTCCCTGCTGTTTGCTCACCTCTAGTGTTTATATCCTTCAGTTGTAGGTAGTTTTCATGTTCCCTTCTTAGTCATCACTTAGCCAAGCTCCACATATTTAGTTCTTTTGATCTTCCCTCATAAAAACAATCCCTCCAGCTCTGTCATCATTTTGTTGTTCTTCTCTTACTACCTTCCAAGTTTCCTCTGCATTTTTTCTGCTGGTGCCCAGAGCTGAAAGTCTCACCAGAACAGCATCAAGGAAGAATACTACCTCACTGCTTCACTGTGTCCTGCCTGCATTCAACACAATCCAATTTCATAGAAAGGCCAACATTTGCAGCCTTTGCCCCCTTGGTCTGTCATGCTACAATGCCAACTCACAAGTCCCCCACACTCTCTCATTCAGTTCTTTACTGTATTCCACTTACCTGATGGGAATATTTCCCCTCATGTAGGTACAGTCTGAAAGTAAAACCTCTGCTAGAACCATGCTTAGGGTTGTTTTAGGTTGCTGACAACCCTATAGTTACCTATTGCACATACAAAACCTGACCATTTAAAAGCAAGGAAACATCTACCTAACACCACCAAGGGCCAAATTGTAATGTGCTGTACAGCAGCAGAGCTCGTCTGGTTGCACTGCAGCTGTACTGGTACACACCAGCTGAGAAGTTATTTCCATAAATCTTAGACCGTCCATATAACAAACAATCACATTATTCAGAGAAAGTGCAAAGAAGGGTATATGTCACTCCACCAGCTGCAATTCTGCTGGCATGAAGACCTCTTACCTTGTTTTCATAATCCAAGTATTTTCTTTTTAGGGATACAGCTATAGTGAATGTACAGGCAATTCAATATATCTACCAACTGGTTCTGGAATTCTTTGGTAAAGCACTTAAAATTTCTCTCTTCATAATCAAATTCTAACCTAATGGAAGAGGAATAAAACTCATGGTAAAATTATGGAGGTACAGGCCACCTGCATTTGAGACTGATGAATGGGCTTCATCACTACATCCATTCACAGGGTCTGATTTTGACTAGCATTAATATCCTAGCAAAGGAGGATGAAAGGAGGTGGCCTTTTCATGGCATTATAGCAGGCACATCAGGAGGAAACATCGGAAGAAATTATCAAATATTCTAAAATCCTGCAAGAGAGAAGAAAGCCCGCTTCCTGTCAGTTGACCATTTCATGTCCCTAACAACAGGCTACTAGTTCTGGCCTTGTTGAAACTCACTTTCTTTCAGAGCACAACTTCCTGAAAGTAACTTGGTTCTTAACATCCATTCCTGTGCAAAGCGGGAAAACCATGAACATAAAAGCACCCAAGCCAGGAGTTCTTCCCCATTTTCTTCCTAGAGCAATACAACTACATTCAGCTACATACAATATAGGCAAAGCCCAAAGACTTTAGAGTTTATTGACTGTCTTTCTCTAAGAGATTTTAGTATAAGATTTTTATTTACAAAATTAGCAATGAGAGAATTGCATCTCTTCCTTCCCTCTGCAGAAGTGTAGATTTTCCTTTAATTCGATACAAATAACATATGTGTTACACTCAGAGAGCATAAAACTCCATTGTTCTTGCCTATTTATTTCTTTTAGGAGTTTAGCTTTTACAAATCAGATTGTGGAAAATTGAAGTCTCTCTACACAGGGTGCAGAATCTATTAACCCACCTCTGAAAGAGGAGATCCCATCACCCTTCCCACCCAAGTCACATTTGTCCTGCCTCCTTCCTCATGTTAACACATGTGTTTGTACAGCTCAGGCTGAGGAGCTGATCTGGGTTAAAAACACCAAAAGGTTAGTTTAATTCAAATTGACCACAAGCAGGATTACTATAAATCCAAGTGTACACAAGTACTTCTACATGACATATGACCCCCACATTACAGCAGTTGTGAAAGTTATGAAACCATTAGCAAACGTCAAATGGTTTCTTAAAAGCACTCATATCTGGGGTATTTTTCTTTGAAAACTTCCCTTTTCGTGTAGGTAAATGATGACATGGTTGAGACAGAATGAGACTGAAAGACATAAATTACTGAACTGAAAAGCATGGTGCTGTCAAACTAATACCTGCTTGAAACAAAGTCTACCCAGTGAGAGATCTGAGAAGCATAATAAATTTAATTCCAAGAATAGGCTAAGGGGTGACCTGATCTAATTGTAAGTGGGGGAAAATTTAATAGTGGAAAGTTCTTTAATCTAGCTTTAAAAGGATGTAAGACAAGACTATTCCTGGTATCCAAAACTAGACAAATTTCATTTAGCAATAAAGACATTTTTAAACATCAGGAACTGGCCATTGGGACAACTTGCCATGAGGCATGCTAGATAATCTATCACAATATCTTTAAATCAAGGTTGTATGTCCCTCTAGAACACGTTGATGTTGAAAAGCTGCTGGTATAAGTGCAGGAGTTACTAGGTGGATTTTAATGGTCTGCGCTAGGCAGTTAGGCCTAGAGCACTGGAGCAGTACAGGTCTGCCTTAAAAATCTGTTTAGATTTCCTGTGGTTCTTTAAAAGTTACAGAAAGCAAGACAAACACATGCAAAGACAGCATATGCTTTGGTCTGCTGAAACCATTCACGATGAAGTGTTTGTGCTGTATCCACTATCCAATACTTGTTTGTTTCCAATAAGCTTCAATTAGGAGTCATCATACATGGTTTTTATAAGGCAATTTCTTATACATTATAGTAACCTTGCTATGAAAAACTACCCATTTTTGCCAGAGGACATATGCTTCATCTACCAGAATGTATAAAAAATATATAAAGAATCTATAAAGGCTAATGGCAAGGGCCGTCTTTGAATCGTAAACAAAAGGAGAAGCGGTCAGTTCAGTCTGTCCAAGTCTTGAATTCAGTAATGTTTGGGGTGGGTGGAGGTGAGGAAAATTAGATTTTTTTAATGGTCTCCTTTATTGTTTTGAAATTTTATTCAATCTTCATAGAGTAAGTTGCCAGTGAGAGCAAATACTGTAAATCCAAGACAACATGGTTACAAAATGAGTGAAGAGAGCTGCTTGTCAATCAATCAATCCCAATATGTTTGCTTCACTATCCAGGTTTGCCTTCACTACTACAGTATGTATTTTTCAATATGGGCACACTGAAAGCCTGAAGTCAAGCTGTGAACCCTACTGTAACACATGCTCATAAACAGGAGAGGAAAATGCTTGTTCTTCCAGTTCTCATATATTCTGGCTAACCACTGTTCTAATCATGTTCCATCAGAAGAGACTCTGTCATAGTATTAGGAAAAATATTTTTCTATTCTTCTCCATTACATGTCAATTTACTACTTTATTGCCTGTTGAAGGCTTCTTAAAGGCACACACTGCTGTTCTCCAACACGCTCTCTGATTTGCGTCACAGCATGCTGTTGTTAAAAACTGATCTTTCCCACATTTCTCAAACCTCAGCCTCAGCTTCTAAAACAAGGTTAGGAAGACACACTTTCCTACTACAACTTACTGGGTCTCAGCAAGGAAAATCTCTATTGCCTTTTCTCTTTTCATCCTTCCAGATTCTACCTTTCCATAGGGGTAAGGGTGACCCAGGGCTAATTATGTTCACCCCATCACTCATCTGGAAAGGCAAAGAACTTAAAAGAAGAAAAAGAAACTGCACCTCCACTGAATATTTTCTCGAGTCTTTTTCACTCTGAAATTAAACTCTTAAATATTCTAGTGAATTCAGTGAGATGCCTTTTTTTTTTAATCACTTTCTGAAACAACTGATTGTAGGGGCAAAAATCCTTGATGATATTATTAATTTTTAGAAAGCCCCAGTCATACTTATTTATCTGAAAAGCTACACTAGCACAGCCTGGGGAAAGAGGAGATAGCAGCCATTGGAGTAATTTGTGTTCTCAGTTTCAAGTACCTGACCAAAGAAGCCATCCCTGAATCCTGGCAGATGCAGATTTCCATTGCAGAGCTCTCCAGTGATACACCCATGAGGGCTGGAGCAGGGCTGGCCCAGATCACAGGTGCAGGACTTGTCAGGTGGTCACCTCTCAAAAAAGGCCTTCAGGCTTGAGAAAGAATGTCCTCCAACCCACAAAGAACTGCTACCTGTGACCAGCCTTGCACCCTGGCCTAGAAGACAGGTCTAAGACAAAGAAAGGAATCACTAAACTCAAAATGTAAAACCTTCTCAATAGAGCCCTAATAAAAATTAGACAGCAGTTCAAGAGACCGATGCAAAGTTCTAGCAAGGGGAAAACAAGATATAGAGGCTACTGGAGGCAAGGAGGATTTAGAGACAGGACTTACATCCAAAAAATATTGAAGAGTGGAAACAGTGAGGAAGGAACTGAGCAACATAAGAGAGAACTAGGGAGAAAAAGAAAAGAAATTAAGAAATAATTTAAACTGAATAATCAGGAAAATTACTCTCATAGCAGAAGGAACTGAGCTGTGGAACTGCCACCCCAGAAGTGAACAGGGATGCAAAAAAGCTGTGTAAGGAAAGCAAATCAAACAGAAGAAAAAAATGTAATAACTCAAGAAGCTTTTCCCACCTCTGGCTGCTGTGATTCCAAAACCTGGGATAGCTGGCAAACTTAGGAGAAGTGTAGCAAATATCACAAAATATCTATAGAAAATGGAGGACCAACACCTTCCCCAACATCAGTACCATGTTACTGATAGAAACAGTTTTTCATGCTCAGAAAAGATTATAGGCTTCTCCTTTAAGGGACATTTAAGCATGGGAGTATTTTTTTGTCCCTAATGACAGGAGAAGGAAGTGAAGGAGGTCAGAGTCCTGTAGACCTCTCTGCACTCCCTGTGGTCTAGTTTAGGAGACTTAAAAGGATTCAGATTAACTGGGGTGGCTTTGTCGATTACACACAGAGAGGAAAATGACCCCATGTGGTAAGTGTTTCCAGGACAGCTGCTCCTTTGGTGAAACACTGCTGCATTCCAGAAATAAACTCCTACAGTCAAATTAGCAGCTCGAGTCCTCTCTCCACACGAACGTGCCTTTACCAAAGTTGCAGCAGTTCCCAGATGAATGGGAAACCAGCAGCATAAATTCCTGCTTGGCTCCACTTTTAAATAGAAAATGGTACAAAAAGATGTTTGTACAATATCAAATCAGTCTACATCGTTAAATAATTGCCCCACATTATTGATGGGCTCAAAACAAAAAAGGAAAATTGCTAATATTTCTGGCTGGGTTAAAGAGCTAAAACTAGCACAGTTCCCCAACACTCCAGGTCTGTCATGAGTTTTTCAGGTCTGAGTGCTTATCAGAACTGCAGTGTAAGAGATTTTGGGTTTGATTCCCATGTGGGTCAGTACCTACCAATGCAAAGTACTGAAGAATCCTACAAAAGATTACAATCTACATTTGAAACAAGACAGGAGGCACTGTTGCCCCTTGCCTGGCCTCTTCTAGCTCCCAAAAGGTAATGCAGAGCTCTTGTCTCAGTACAGACGTGAATTCTGGGCCATGAAAGTAAGTTTCCTCAGCAGCCCCAAGCCACTCATGTTTTACTGAAGACATACATTAAACAGCAAAACTACATGAGATAGCTTCCAATTTTACACAGGTTTACAACTACAGGTTTACAGATAGCTTCACTGGGGAAGGCCCACGAAATCCTGGGGGAAAAAAAGCCAAAAAACCAAGCTAAAATTTTCAACAGGTGACTGAGCACTTTTTCAGTACTCTGGGCTCTACTCAGGGTGGATGCTGTACAAGAAGCAGGCTGCTCCATTTAACCGCTGAGTGCACAAATGTTTGTGGTCTTTGTCACGCTGGCCTCTAACCCTGGGAAGGCGTTCCCAAATGCTTTACTGCAGAAGGAAGGTACTGCAGTCACATCACTCCCCCTCACTCACAGATGGGAAAGATGAAGCCAGAGGCCATTGCTGAAGTAACAAGGAACAAGTGTCAACATGGCAAAGGCCCTGCTGTGTGTTATAAAGTAGTGCCCATTTACTTCAAGAAACCTTCACCAACTGGTGATACAGCCATGCAATGCTCCTCTGACTCAACACATCACCAAACCAAAACCCATCGGGTGACTAAACCTTCTGCAGTCCTATGCATTGCAGAGCAGAGGACATTATACATTGAAACAAGTTCACAGCTGCTGCATAATGTGGTCTTAAACATAAATACCTGAAAGCATCCTCTAACCCATTGCCTCTTTCCCTTTGGGCCTATTTCTGCCCTCCAAATTCCACCACAAGAGTCCCAGTCAGTGGGAAGGAACACAGTACCAATCAGAAAGGATACATTCAGGAAGCATCATTTCTGTTTAGCCCACCCTCACTCCCTGGCTGCATTCTTGTCTTTGCTGCTACTTCCATAGTGGCATAGCTTATCTATCCTAGGGACTTTCACAGCTTTAGAAACACTGCCTATAAGAGTAGGAACACATTCAGGATAAGCAAGATCAGGTACCCCAAAATACAGATGCTGCATGTCTGTAACAGTATTGTGTAAACAAGTAATTCAACTGAACAGATTCTTTCTGATACAGCAAGTAAAGCCACCTGTACTCCAAACAAGCCACATTTGCAGCAATACATTACCACAAATACCTATCTCTGTTAACCTCATCTTTCTTCTAGCCACAGACTTCATGACTGACTCTTCCCCACTGATAGTCTCCTGTCTTGAATCAGATTGGAAGCTCTTTCAAACAAAAGCTGTCTTATGGCTAAATGCTGCAGCCCCAGCAAACAATGAGGGCAAAATGGAACCAATGGCCAAAGCTGCCAGCACAACTCATAGGCATTGTCTGAGAGCTAGTTAAAAAGAAGTGGAACACAGCATGAGATTTATTAAGTAGTAGATAATAATTTTACATTACATAATACACAGTGTTGCATACTATATTAAACCCAGTATTGTGAGCCTCAAATGTTCAACTACTTATCAAGTCCCAAAATAAACATAATTATATTCTATATGATACATTGGTGGTTATTCTTATCACCTCATTTAAAAAAAAAAAAAAAAAGAAAGAAGATAGTTGGCATTGCTTTTTAGTTGTTCCCTGAAAGCTTGTGGTCTAGACACTTTTCTTCTTTTAAAACAAAACTGCAATTTTTCTCATCATTTGCTTTCACATGGTAGACATGTAAAGTCAAATATCAAGTAGAGCAATAAAGTTGTTGGCAACATCAAAGAGCATGAAGTATAGAAATAATATATAGGGTAATTAAATGGCTATATAAGTTATTTGCGTATCTCTATATATAAGCTGGCCTGACTTAATAAAGAAGCATTTCACAGTAGCTTTTGGGCCCTCCTGTGCAAGACTTTGCAGTAACCTCCAAATGGTACTAAGCTTTCACAGCCTTCTGACCTGGCTATAGGAAGTTGCAGAGAATTGCCCGAGATTCCTCAAAACACACCACCACATCCAGAAGAGAAAGGGTGCAAAGCACATATAAATACAAAGCAGAGAGAAAAGGAGATACAGAGCATGATGAGCAAGCTGCTCTTTTATTTTTACAGGTTAAAGTCCAAATCTTGTAGTTAGTGCTACAAGGACAACTGAGAGCACAAAAACAGTCAGGACCGTATGCCTCCTCCCCACAGGACCATGGTTGCAGAAGCACCAACAGATCCTTAGGGATGATATTCTGCATGCATGCTGTGCTCTTTGGACACATATCTTGCATCTATAGGGGTAGTGCAGCTGAGCGGACAAAAAGCATTGCTCCTCCAGCAGCTCCCATAGCAGGTGGGTGTTTCTCCCTCTGCCACCCTGAGGCCAGACAGAAATGTCTAACTTCTCAGGGCAGGTTTGAAGCTTCAGTGCATAGCAGGTAGGATGTTTCATCATCCACCTCCATCAGCCCAAACAGGTGGCTAGAAGTTAGCATCGCACTGACAGAATCAAAAGCACTCAATCACCCTGTTTCAACTTAAAAGGAAGACCAACTTGAGGGTGACAGCCAATTGGCCAAAAAGGGGAAGGAAAAGGATGGGGGAGATGGTTACCCTGTGACATGATAGCCTGAGACTTCACAGAAGGCTACAGAGCTAGACACTACCAGCAAAGACTCACAGTATAGTAACTCACAAACTACCATTTGCAGCCAATCTCCATTAAGCACTATAAAATAACACCACTTGCTGAGCTACCTCTCTGTATATGCACCTCTCACTTGGAGCAGACAGACAAGTGGCAAACTCAACACATGTCTAGCAGGCTTTTTCTGGAATGGGTTAGAAACAAAGCAGCTCTTCCTTTGCACTATCCTAGGTAAACAGAGGATGTTGCTGGTACAAAGTGCCTCAAAGTGGCAGGAACAGCATTATCACTTCAGTGCTGTTTCCTGAAGGATCAATAAGCCAAGACAATCAATTCTTCTGGCTAGTCCTTATTCCCCAGGAGAAACTGTGGCTCTCATCCCCCACCATTTAACCCTTCATAAACATAGCAGCAGTCCCATTAATTCTATCCTCCTTAAACACACTTTCCACAAGCCTGTGTGCCAGAACAGAGTACGGAGCTGGAAGTAGTGTAGCCAGGTGAACACAGTATTGCAGAGAGGTATGGACCATTACTTCAGCACAGCAATAACATGTCTATATACTGCTCTTTGAGCACTCTATCCCCTACTACTTCTTTGTACGGGGAGTATAAGACTATCCCAGAGCAGCAGCAGACACTCACAGAAAGGGGCTGCACAGGCAGTAGATGGCATGGACAGTCATTATAGTGAGTCACAAGAGCAGAGCCTATTTAGAGACACACAAAAGTGAAGTTTAATCCTACATATCAAAAAGAGACTAAGAGGGATGGGGAGAAAGCTCAGGAAGAATCATGTGATTATTTGCAATGTCAAAAAGGGAATAGGGGCTACCGGAGGCAAAACACAGGACTGTACTCAGAGCCTGCAGTAACACAAAGCATTCTGCTGTGATCATGCAATTCTCCTAGATCACGGAGAACAGGCAAAGCAGGAACCCCATTTAAGATGGGCAAAACACATCACATCACTGAAGGGACTCACCTTAGACTGAACAAGGAGTCTGTGTCAGAGCTAGAATTGAAGAACAACAGTGAAACAGCTTGGTATAAACATTGGCCATGAATGATGGCCATGAATTGGCCTTCCATGAAGGATGTTGATGCAAGGAATCTCTTCCCAGCCTATGTTTTACTCACAAAATACTTGCTGTCCTCCCACACACAAAGACAGCAATTAGCCAATTATTATAACTTGAGTGCTGCCATACTCTCAGTGCTACAGACTGTGGGTCCAAAAAGCATGACTGAGAAAATCATGTTCACATGAGCTCTTCACCAATCTATAGGAGTTCACATCACCAACAGAGAAAGGTTGAAATCCCTTGTACTAGGCCATAGGGACATGATGTAACAGGGAAGAACTTATTTAAAGGGAAGCAGTGGAAAGAGCTAGCAATGAGAGTAACTGCAATTTTTAAAAGCCCAGGAGACTTGTGGGAAAAGAAAAGCCTGAGGATGAAGAACAAATCAAACAAAAAGAAAGCTGTCTGGCAGGCCTGGTGGCAGATGTACCCTCTCTTCTCACCCAGAAAGTCACCCTCTAGGTCCCCTAAGCTTTAGAGGGATGTCAATGAAATGCCTGTGTTTTAGTATATGGCTACTGGTCACTTGCTCAGGCCTACTACAAAGAGGTGATCGCGTGAGGCTGGGGAAACAAGAACTTCTGAAGTACATTTCCTGCTGATCCAGCAAACACAATTACGAAGAGAAAGAGAATCCATTCTGAGAGCAGCGTGAAACTCTTGTGAGCAGGATCATTCGCATCTCACATGGTTGAGGGAAAGGAAAGGGCAGCGACTCCTTAATGAATTAAAATAGCCACTTATGCTTCCCTCTCATTCGTGCTGAGCATATGCTTTCCAGTACCCAAATAACAAGATCCAGTTCCAAGTTTCATCCCATTAGAAAAGGAAATTTCCCCTAAAGACAGAGCCCTTTTCTAGAGACTTTCAAGAGTCCTCAGACTTTAAAACTGTCACTTTCAAGTCATCATGTCAACTGAACTGTGTGCTTTAAAAGTTTAAAGAGTCGCAGTATTTCCTTCCCTGAAATTCCTACACTACTATAAAATCATTTTTTAAGTACTTGTGGCATGCATGGAGGACAGCAAGAACACAGTAGCTTTCTACATAGCTTGTGGAAAAGTTGAAAATCAGTTTTTAGTTCTCCATTTCTTCATAAACTGTACATATGCCAGGAAAAGCTGCACTGAAATGCAGCCACCTTCAGGGTAAATAGCAGCAGGTCATTCATAGGATTCAGCATAGCACTGCAAAGGACAAAAAGGAGGAGAAAGAAGAGTATTTTGCCTTAAACATCAGCAGGAGAAATCTAAGTAAAAACTGCTAAGCCATGGCCACAGCTGAATAGTGCAGGAGAGGAAAAGGCTGAGGCAAACAGAAAGGAAACTGGGATGGGAAGCAGAGGAAGGCAGGAAAAAATGTTATACAGTGTTCACCTCAGCCACAGAAAGCTCCTGTCTCAAAGGGATCTGCTGTGGGTGCCAGCTATTAGAGGGAAAGAACACAATTATTAGGTGTTTCAAATGCGTTTAATAAAGTAGACTCTAGCTGATGGTGCTCTCCTCAGCAGGTCCAGGCACAGAGCACAAAGAGAAAGAGGCCTCAGGCATTCACATCAGGTCGCAGTTTTAAATAATTTTTAAACTAGGGCAAGGTGCCAATTCTTACCTCAAGGTGCTGCACCCAGATAGACGTGTCAGCAAAACCACCAAGTTTGGTGTATACAGGATGACCATTGATACACATGGCTCCAGAACCAAATAGTAACTTTTTTGGCAAAGTTTACTGCGTTTGAGTAATAAACCTGGAGCTTCATCTCAAAAAGAGTCACCAAGACCAAGTTCAGACCTAGCGTGTAGGACAACGCCATTGAATGTTACACTAGGAGTAAGTTAGCCTTCTATCTGCTTGTCTTACCAAAATAAGAAAGCCTTTTGGTGGCTTGTACCAAATGTCAAAAAAAAAAGCAGCAGAACTCGATGTCAGCACAGTAACTTCTTGCTTTCAAGCTATGCACCCACATCACTGATTTGCAGGCTTTGCCAAGGGCAAACCAGCCATTTAGAATTTATGTAATATTGTTCTCTGTAGATCTTGGAGTACTTTTGATGGCATCCATGTATCATTTTACAGGCAGGGAAACTGAGGAACACAGAGACATGACTTGGCCATGTATCAGAAAACAGCAGGTTTCTGTCTGCATTCGTTTTCAGGACCTCGTTACAGAAGAGAGGCAGGATCATGGCATGGCCTTGATTTTATGCGCTTCACCTGCTGCAGACAGATTTTCTAAGTCCAAGCTTCGGGCAAAAAAGCCTACTGCTGGCTAGTTCACAACACACCAGGCCTTAGCAACACAGAGGTCCTCTGCTTGCTGCAGGCAGGCAGGCCTGTGCTTTTTCAGAAACAGCAGGGGCTACCCAAGCATGCATGATGAACTCATCGCAACAACAATCAGGTATAAATTTGGTCAATCATTCCTGTGACAACAAATCCAGTTCTCCAACTAGACTACTTGACACAAGACTGCAGCTAAACTGAAGGATAGAAAAATTGTCTCAAAAGATACCAGTCTACAGAACAGAACAATTTAAGAAAAGGTTACCCAAGAGTTAACTAGAACTAACTAGAACCAAAAATAAAATGCATTAAAAATTAAATCGGGTCTTCCAGGCACTATTAACAAAAAGGCAGCCCACCCTCCAATTCTTTTCATTTACAGGAGTATTTATTTGGAGTTTCTATTAGGCTGCTGCATGCACTGCGTGTATGCTGCTTCACTGAAGAGGAGCGTTTTTGAAGCATCACTTGACTTTGTTTTAAATATCTTGCTACAGTTTCCATTTTAGTTCTGTGAGATGATTATTTTCTCTCACCAAACTGAAGTTATACAGCAGTTGAAAATGCTGATGGCTTAACTGGTTTCCTTTTTTTTTTTTTTCCCTCTCCACAGCAGCCCTGAGGGGTTTTAACTCTTTCCGCAGTACTGAAATCCTGCTTTTGGAGTTCAATGTTTAACTCGCGCTGGGAGACTCATAAATATTCGGAGTCACTCTCTCCCTCTCTGTTTGATTAGGAAATGAGCCTTTAACTCAATGTAATCCCCAAGCCATTAACAAAAAAGCCCTCAACAGCTCCACTATTAGAATTTCACTCCTAACCCACAGAGGATTGAATTAGATTAACATAACTACCCGCAATCTGAGTTTATTTTCTGTGCCAGATAGAAATGTGTCTTCAGGAAAGGAAAAGAAGAGAGCTGGAGAGCAAGCATAGCATAATGAAATGTAAAAATAGAGAGATGAGAAATAGATGGACAGGTGTACAGGTGAAGAGATAAAAGAAGTAAGAGAGAACGGTAGCTACACAATCTTTAATAACTGGCTGCTGGCTTTGGGGGTTTTATTCAGAAGGCCCCTAAAAACACAGAATTGTTTCAAGAAGAGTATTTTTTTCCTGCTTGTGTTTACTCCATATTCTCAAGGATTTACAGTGAGACACCTGAGCATGCTGTACTCCAGACACCTGTGCAGCAGATTTGGCACAGGTTTTATTTATAATTCCCCAGAGATGTCATACTCGGCAATGGAAGGAGGGGCATGAAGAAGAGAATCTGCATGTCAATCATTACTTTGCAGTCAAACAAATAACCTAGGATGAAACAAAATGTTTGTTTGTTTGTTTGTTTTAAGGAATGAAAAAAATCATGCAACAGCCCTGTGACAAACTACACAGTGTAGAATAAGTCACTTTGGAGGTTGATAGGTTCTTAGTCCACAAAACATGAAACATTAGTGAAGTAGAAACTAAATAACAAAGACTTCCCTCCACATAATGCATCAAAGTCTTCCCTCTAACCACAGATAACTCCCTCCCTCCAAATAAAAGTGGTCCCATAAACCATTGATTGGTATGCTACAGGACAGTAGATGCTTGGTTGTTTTTTCCAAATGCAACAATAAAAAGATACAGCAGGTTTAACAGGGGAAAAAAACCCATGTGTTTGAAAGAGAAGGATGAAATCCAGCAATTATGCGAACACAACTATTGCATAGTACAAACAAACAAATTCTTAAGACTATAGCTTTTCTAGCTTTATACTTGGAGGACTTTTTTGGGAATGCTTGGATTTCTGCAAAAATGTACAGTAATTGAGGTTTTGCAGTAATTCCCGAGCACAGTCATGCTAATATTTCTGTTTGTATAGGGAAGAAAGATTCAATTTTTATTTTTCAAGTGATGTCTCTTGGTTTTCAATTTTTAGGGGGACCTCAGACCAGCTATATGATAGATTCTTTGTTAGTTACAGAGTCAGCAATTTTATTTCTTTAATGCCTTTCAGAAAAATCTGCTCTCCCTTTATTACACAATAATATTGCAGTGTCACAGGGAGGCAATAAATGTAGTATCATGCCAAAACAAACAGAAAAGGAACTTAAATAATTTAAATACATTCATTTTTAAGTAAAGCAAAAAGCCTTAATAATCAAAATGAAGCTTCCTATGCTGAGAATGGTCAGGCTGACAGTTTTGTTTCATTTGGGGGGAGGGGAGCTTCATAGCAAGCGGCATATTCTAATGATCATTTGGGGCATTATTTGTGTATGTAAATTCACCATGTTTATCCATATTGTCCTAAAAAGCCTTCCTTATATCTAGAATTCTAGCTGAAAGATGGAGTATTTATATCAATGGTTAAAAACTTAGAAAGAATTATTTTGTAGTCAGTATTTTTTGTTCCTAGAACTTAAGTTAAAAACTTTATTATAAAATGTATATTAAAGAAATCCAAAATAAAGAACCAAACTATTTGTCACCTTTCTACAGTCAGTCCAAGCAATTAATCTATCATGTATTTCATAGGACTTGGTATTTTAACTGCAGGACAGCTCTAGTTTTATTACACTATTTTTATTAGACACTTGTTCCTCCAAATTATTTTAAAGTTTAGTTTCATTTTATTTGTTGTTACTTTCAAAAATGGTAAATTGTGGGGAAAAAAGTTTTTAAGACATATATTTCATGAGAAATTTATACTTTAAAACGCAACGTACCGAAATAAAAAATTGTAATATTCGCGTTTTGGGGGGTAAACATTATAAACACAAGAAATCAAGGAAATTATTCTATGCTTAAAAATAAATATAAAACCTAAATTTTGGAAAAGATATAACCCAAAGCTCTGAGGCAAAAATATGAAACAAGAAAAACCTCTTTGTGTTTTGACAAAAACGTTATGCTAAAAACTATTAATAAAAATGAAATTCTGACTAATTATTGTCTTCCCTCTCTTCATATTCCTGTTAACAAAAATGCTCCACAAATACATCATTGTTCGAATATTTTGCATTTTGGTTGCTTTAAAGCAAATAGCTCATTGGCGATGAGAGAGTAAGTTCCTTCTTTAATTGCCACTGCACCGACTTTGCAAAGACTTGCACCCCTCTTTTGTCATTGAAGAGACTTCAGTTGCTTTGGGACTTTTAAAATTAAAGAAACATCAACTGCTCAATGATAAATGCATTCAGTAAAAGCAAAATTTCATTTCATTTCCCTGCTAAAAGGTTTGTTATGAAGGCAGGGGGAGGGGGTGCTGGTGTTTTTTTAATAGAGGAAAGGGTGTCGCTTGGTTCTTTTAAGACAGGACTGCTGAAGTTTCCAGGTTTGCCTTTACCAGCATGGGATAAATAGCACCTGTCCTTGGTAAGCCCTTAAGCAGAGTTACGTTATACATTGACCTTTTTGGAATGCCAGCAAACCTGACCGTTTCTATTCCCAAAACAAAACTGTTCCACTCAAACTTTCAATTGCTTATTTCCAGACGAAAAAGCCTCTCTCAAATAGTGAAACTGCCTGATTTCTACAAAGTTCTGAACCAACTCCTCTCCTTGTGGGTCACACTGACCTTCCTCTGGCAGTGTGAAAATAAAATAAAAGAAAATATTACCTTTAACCATATTGAGATGCTGCCATAATTTTTAGCCCAGATAAAAGGATTGGTGCAGAGCAACATTTGGATCAAAAAACCCCAAAACAAAAAACAACCCTATAAATGCAATAAAAGGTAGAAGTTCACTACTTACATGCTGCAGGCTGAGAGATGAAGCTTGAGGCTGGAGTAGAATTTCCCTTGCCCTCAGGTGTTTCTAATTGCTGATTAAATATCTTTTGGTTCCGCCCGCACCAGCCGACAGTCCCCTCTGCGTCTCTGCCTCTCTTTGTGACTAGGACACAGTACTCTGAGTCCCAACCTATAAATAGATCCCAGCTCTGTGATTGATATAACAGGCAGCTGACAAAAAAAAAAAAAAAAAAAAAAAAGAGAGAGAGAGAAAGAAAGAAAAAAAAAAAAAAAAGAAAAGAAATAACCAGGTCTTAAGCAAAGCAGCAAAAGCTGGGCTTTTAACTGTGCGCTGTGCCCAGGGAGGAGTCCCCCACAGTCACCCGTGGGCATCAGAAAGAGAAAGTGCAAGGCAATTACTTTCCCAGCAGCATTACAGCAACTTGAGGCATGTAAAGCGAATGAACAAAATTCAATGCACAAAGAAGGAGAGGGAAAGCACAACTGGCAGACTGCATCCAACTCTTTTGCAATTTAACAAAAATAAATGCCATTTTTAAAACAAGTTGGGAATTCTGACAAAATGAAAGAGGAGTTCAGAGTTGAGTTCTGTGGGTTGGTCCAGGTGTGCTTGCATTTCTGCTGCAGAATAAACTAGGGCTAGTAGGAAGGTTAGCAATTTAACAGTTTGGCAGTCTACGCAGGGTCTCTGCCCACAAACTGTGTTTGATGAGGCTGTTCCTGAAAACAAAACTGAGGGCATTGATGGTACCTCCTCTATTGACTCTGCAGAAGTTACTTGGCTCTCAAGGACCTGAACCATGATTCCTGCTCATGTCCTTGATTGCCAGGAGAAAACTGACAAGTTACAGGTATCAGCACAGCTCGTTTGCAGAGGCTGAGCTGGGAGCCCACCACCTGGACTTGAGAAAATGTGTCTGCCATGGTCCCCATTAATAGACATAGGGGTAATGGTCCTGGATTTTTCCATATCTAACCTCTACATGTTTTCCTGGTAGAACCACAGTCAGACAAGGCCAAAAGCTTTTCCAGGAGGCAGACAGTTCTCCAAGCCTTCACCAACTCCTAGATATTCATGATGTCCAGTAGAACCTTAATGGCTATGCAGTTTTGTAGCAAATGAACTCAAAGGCAAGGCAGCTTCTGGTGAATACCAGGGGAAGAGTAGGGAAGAAGAGGGAGAACAGTAGGCAGAGAGAAGCAAAACAGCTTTCACTACACTGCTACCTTTGGCAGTATCTCCTACAATCATCCCTAGCACCATGCT
This sequence comes from Tringa tobata, assembly GCA_033628505.1. Taxonomy (NCBI): domain Eukaryota; kingdom Metazoa; phylum Chordata; class Aves; order Charadriiformes; family Scolopacidae; genus Tringa; species Tringa tobata. The sequence goes on along the minus strand of JAHREE010000264.1, from coordinate 568,362 downwards.
CAGCTCTGCAGGCAAAAGTACTAGTGCAGACAGAGTACCAGATCTACCAGCCTTCTTTTCAACATGTTGTTAGGCTTGCTTTAGCTGAGATGGTAAAGAAATGCTGAACTCATAAAGAGCGGGATAAAATCCTCAGGCACCAAGCCCATGCTGAACTCCATGGTTCTTTGGCTCAGTGGCTAACAGTACCTGAACTATTTAAGCTAGTTTAGGCATGTCTACACTGCGCTGCTGCTCTTGCTGGAGTAAAGAAAGTTAGTTCAGTTCAACAGGAGAAACTGTCCTAAAGCACAGCAAGGAACCACCACATCATAGCTAAGGTCTCAGTTCAACTGCAGCTATTGATTATGTGGGAAGATAAAGTCATTTCCTCTTTTGGGGCCAAATCCTGCTGCATGCCGAATTCACCTCCTCTCAATATGCTTTGTGTCTAAACTGGTAGGATTTAGTCAACGAGTGTTTCAAAAAAATGCCATTCTTGCAGGACAGGGGTCTAACGAAGCACTGGGCAATGTCTCATGACATTTAGACATTTTCTTTGGTTCAGCTACTGCCCCGTGTGAAGTTGGGCTTCTCAGTTTACCACTGCTGCATATGCTCCAGCTTTAAAAAAAACAGAGATAACAATACTTAACACTGCACTTTAAAGCACTTTGATATCTACAGATGAAGACCTACAAATGAAGAGGGGAAAGAAGAAAAGTATCTGACAGGCTGAGCTCCAGTGTGGAAACACATGCTCAATTCTCTGCCAAAATCTGGTCCTTCACCTTCACCTAGTTGAATCAGATCTCAGATAAAAAAATTACCTGGCCAAACAAAGAAAAATTTTAATTTCTGTCCTCTCATTTGGGCTGGCTAGTACAAGGTGTTTTGGGCTCAAACACCGAGAGCTGTAAAACATTTACACTTCCCATTGCCATTGGAAGGAATTTTAAAAGCTCTGTCTGCAGAATACTCAGGCTGAGACATGGTAAATCAAGGTCCCAAAACAAGGGCACCTAAATCCAACAGTCATTTATGAAAAAATCAGCTTTAACGAAGGCATAGTCACATAGATCCTGAAAGTGTTACTACTGTCAGACTGTTCTTTACTGTTCTATACTGCTGACATCTGAAGTTCTTCAAATACTACTCTGTCAAGCCTTGTGTTGTATCGAACAGCATCATCCCTGCCCCATTACACTGCCATAGGTCAAAGTGAAGCCCAGGGAAACCCCACAATATAGTCTAAATCACGAGGACACTTTGGGCACATCTAAATTAGGCAGCTGGGAAGCACTGTTCAGTTCTCAGTTCCGGGTCCAGTGCTTATCATTGGCATTCCATATCCACAGCAGAAAAAGACCTGGGCATCAAGTAGTTCCCCACCCTTCCACTTTCTGCTCAGAGGATGAAGGGGAGGACTTGCCAACATGCCACAGTTAGCTAGTATGGATGAACCTTGAACAAAGTCAGCATTCCTCCATCCTTCTTCTCTGCCTTTACACAGCAGGACATATGACCTTACTTGCTCCCCACTGGGGTACCCAGCAATCCGGAGAAGATCTGCTTTAGGTAAAACTTCAAACACAAGTCCCCTACCCACACTGTCAGCACCCCTGTGCACAAACACCTCTTAATTCCAGACTCAGGTGGGGCAGGGAAAGAATCCAACAGTAGAGGCCATGAGACTGAATGCCCACTTCAAAACACTGCAAAAAGAAAGCCAGAATATTGCAAAAGCATCCTCTGATACATTAAAAAAAAAAAAAAATCAACATCACTGACTTGTAGACTGTATAAAGGCTCAACTCTTTCCTTGAGGCACCCAAATAGAAGACACTGTAAAGTGCAAGTGCAGATTTACAGTCTTTTCTACTCCTTCTCTAGGAAGGTATTTTTTTAAATGCTTCTTGCCAGGGCCACTTACATCACAAGCCTGTATTTCGGTCTCAGATTCTCAAGTCTATGGCAGAGGTAAAATTCCAGTGCTTAATTTTCTTCAAATACAAAGAATTTGAGCTTCGCACATATAAATCTGGGTAGCATTTGCTCAGCTGCATAAAAGCTATTATAGAAGAATGTAAAATATACTTTCCTTCTAATGACAAAAAACAAAAATTCACAGCTAGCCTTTTTAGACAGGGACACAGCAAAACTGACTGAAGCTTGAAAATACTAGTCCAATCAATGGAATTTTCATATTCTCCCACCTGCACATTAAACCACACAGATAAACTTTGTCCCTTCTCCCATGAGCCTCAAGATGCTTTTGTGCACATCTGATTTATGTGCCGTAAGCTTAGAGCTCAGAACCACTGTTGCTTTTATATCAGGAAATGTAGGTATAAATATAAGTCTTAAAAGATAAACCCTGAAGTTTCCAAGGCCAGCCACAAAGAATAATTGTAACATACAACAAAAAGTTTCTTCGACAGAATCATACTACTTTGAAAGATTCTCAAAACCCCAAAATTCCAGAACAGCTGTGTTAGTGCCCTGCTGGATTTAGTGAGGTATGAATTGCCCAGTTTTCCAACAGGGACTACTTAAACACCAAAAAAAGATACTATAAAATAACTCTTTTCACAAAAAGGAAATTAATGGCAAAAAAACCCTCTTCCAAGACTGTGAAAATAACAAGATAAGGAATGAAAGAGAAACAAAAGGAAAAGTTTGAGTAGCAATGCTCTCTGGATGCTTGGCACAGACAGTATTACTCTTAGATCTAACAGGTAGTTTAATAAATATACTATGCATTTTGATACAAAGCATGTACTCTGAAAAACAGCAAATGCTCAAGAGGCAAATGCTGATATTATTGCTAGCAGTTTAGCTGTTTTATTTCCTTATTTGATTTTAAAGCTGCAATCTTCATATTGCTTCAACGTTCTTTTTCTGTGCAACCCATACCCATAGCAGGATATTTTTTCACACACACTAAACCCAAAATCCGTACGTCTGCATTCAGTTCTTTCATGTACCTTCCAGGACGGTACATGCCATTCTGCCATGTCAAGTCTCTGTCGTCACCAGGGAAAGTCACACTGCTCAGTTAATACATTTGTAAACTTTTGGTCCTTCTTTAACTCAAATATATTTTACTATTTTTCAGGAATGTGAAAATTTGAACAGAACTCTCCTACCAGATTTAGCCATTTCAGCTGAAGATGTTACCACCCTCCAGCTTCCTGCCAGCTGGAGATTAGGACTCCAAAAGCTCTTTAGCAGAAGGGAACTTGCAAAAACTTTCTAAAAAGCTTCAAGCAAAGCATGTCAGATTGAACTTAAGAACTTTCCCAGATTCGGCAGCACCGAAGTCTATTCTTCCATTTTCAAAGCTGTGGGCAAAGAAAAGTCTTCACCTGGCATAGCTATTTGCATAGTTAGGCTGTGGAGAGGCACCATCTGTGACTGCTCAGCAGAGGTTATGCCATTGGCTTTAACAAGAACAAGAGCAAGCACAGAAGAATGCTACTTTCCCTTGTTTTTCTGATTCCACCAGTAATAACAATGCACTAATGAAAAATAGCTTGGCCTGAGCAACAAAACACATACCAGAGTGCGTTCAGAGACTAGCCAGAGCGAGCATTCAGTTCTACACATACACACAGAAATAAAATCTGTAAGAATTTAACTAAAGCCTGCAAGCACTAGAACAATCATATGCTGCATTACATTTAAACATGCAACCTTTGCCAGTCTATCATGTACAGTAGGATAACACAGTCCCTTCTACCCTTACCTCATTTAGCTCCCTCCTAAACTTCCGCTTCTACTGCAGAACCTTTGGCTCAAAGGGCTTCTGTGTTTATACCCAGCAAAAATCAACAAAACAGAATAAGACTTCTTGGATGTACTCCTGCCTAAATTGTGTAACCACGATATTCTCTCCCTGGAAACCACCATCGTCTTCTTCCAATCGCACGCTGCAACGTGTTTCACCAACACTGGGGCTGTCAGTTCCATCATTTGGGGCAGACACCTTTCGCGCTTTCAACTGTTGTGGATGCTTTGCAGAAACTCATTGCTGTTGTTGTACCACTTATTTAGGACCTTGTTTAGCACCAGCAAGTCCACACCTGCACTGGCAGGGCATTAGCTGTGCACTCGGACAAATCTCAAAGCAGGCCTGCAGCCTACAAAGGTCGGCTTGAGGCAAGAGATACTGTTTCATGTTCTCAGTGACCTTGGCCATGGTGGGGAGGGAGAGGAAGCATGGTAACTGTCACAATAAAGCTCATAGCAATTTTGATAGCGAGAGGACAAAGTGAGATTTAAACCAGTACTGGTGCCAGATCAAATAGGGACCAAGATTGCCAGAATCAAGTTCCCCTTGGGTAATTGTTTTTGTTTTGTTTTAAATTCAGATTCCTTCAGACAACTTCTACAAAACCCAAATAACTACATTATAACCACAGACGGGCCTAACCATGATGTCTGGCTCCAGATCTAAACTCCTCACAGACAGACTGTTAGCTCAGCTCCCCAGAAAAATCATTACCATTTTCCAAATGTGCGTGTCAGGGGGGTTATTACCACTCCCTCTTCTCCTCTCCAAGGAGAGGCTCCATACTCTTTGATTATGGGTCTTGCTCAATTAAATGATATTTTATAAAAAATAAAAATGAAGGCAAATAATTGATGAAGTTCCTCAAAGGAAGAGGTTGTTCCTGGCTGCACACACCCAGACAAGGAATCAACCTTTCCAGAAGAAGCCCTTCACACACAAGCTGAGGGGCTTCAGGACTGCTCACCACCTTCCATCCCCACTGAGGACTTCCTGCAGGTTAGTGGAGCTCTCAGAGTAAAGTGTGGTGCCATGCATGTTCCTCAGTCTCTAAATTGAGGAAATAAATAAAGAGAAATTTTGTAGTGGGTCCCTCGTGAGCCCCTTCCAAAAGCAACACTGCTGACCTCCCGTCCCGCCTCATCTCCCACTCAAATTAATTTGTGTCAGAAGAGCCCTTACACCCTGAGGTTGGGACTCTCACTGGTCTGAAGGAGAAGGTGCAGCTCTCACTTCCATCAAAATACCATCAGCCAAGTATCAGTCAGCATATCTGCATGGGGTGCCTGTGGTGAGGTGCTGGCTGCAGGGCGGCCCCTGTGAGGAGAGGCCAGGAAGGCCTCATGCCAGACACAGCCAGTTCCAGCCGGCTCCAAAGGACCCACCACAGGGCACAGCTGAGCCCCTCAGCCAAGATGGTGGCGCCTGGGGGAAAAAGTGCTCAAGAAAGGCCAGAAAACGCCACACAGCCGGTGAAGAGTGACAAACGGCCTTGCAGGAGGGGAGGAGGCGCTCCAGGAGCTGGAGCTAACAGGCCCCTCCAGCCCCTGCAAGGACATTGCATATTTCCTGAAGGAACTGCAGCTCGCAGCTGGCCGAGGTCAGCCCACCACAGTATCTCACAACAGATTAAATAAAAAAATCTGCTTTGTTCAGTAGCTCTCTCTCTGCACCGAAGACCCAGGCAAGCAAGCGCTCCCAGCCAGGTGATCTCCGGCTGACACCCACCAGTGCTCCCGTGCCAGGCAGGATATGCCACAGGGATGGGTAGGAGGAGACAAGGCCACCGAAAATAAGCCTGAACACTACTGAAAACTGTCTAGTTACTATGGGAGAGACTATTCTCCCACACAGATCACACCAAAACCCTACCTGCAACTCCTGACTGTTGAGGGAATTAAACCACCTGATTTGGGAGGCACTTGAGGGCACACATGACTTTCACAGACACGGCATAGTGTATGCAGATGCCTGCCTCAATTCCCTTGCTGGCAGTGAAGTTCTGCCACCGTAATATCACTCCCTCACTGTGGGTAAATCAAACACGAAATGGCAGGCTAAACATTACCTTCACAGAAGCCTCTCCAGCACATAAAGCTACGGCAAGGTTCACTTGCAGTCCAAGGGGAACTGGGATCTCCGTTTCCAGCTAATGCCTCTCAGCTCTGTGCCATCTAAAATCACGTCTGAGCACACTCTGTGGCTGCCAGGCCCTTACGGAGAGCTGTAAGCCTTTATAATGTGTTGAACAGGCACAGACACGGGTAAAATTCCCCCCTGCTGTCCCTTGTCTTTCTTTCTTCAGGCTAACCATAGCAAGTTCTGCTGAACTTTGCCTCAGCTTCATCTTAGCAACAAGTAAGGTGGTTTCTCCCTCTTCCCTGTGATTCTGCTACAGTCCCCTCAGCTTCCTCACCCCATCACTTCACGTCCTTCTTCATCTCAGTGCTCCCAGTCCTCTGAAAGCTCCCCCGATCCAGACACACCCAGATCCTTCCTGCCCCTCCAGTCTGGAGCACCTCAAATCTAAGAGCATTTCCTCTCCAACAGAATAGACAGAGGGAAGGGGGAAAGGGCAGGAGCCTTTTCACTAAATGTAGTTACCCATATTTGCAAGAAAGAAGGGTTTTACAAAAGGATTTAGCGTTCCCTTCCTCTGCTCCCCAGGCAGTCAGAAACTCCGCTCCCCAGCGCTGAGCTCATCCCAGACAAAGAGCAAAGCTACAGCACACGCAGAGAAGAGACAAGCTGCAGGGGCCATCTATGCTGGTGCCCAGCTTTATTGCTTGTTTCAGCGACTCAGGATTTGGTCTGAGGATGCTATGCACAGAAATTATGTGAAAGAAGGGACACAAACACAGTCCCAGAAGAGAGGTGGCAGCGCCAGGGTAATGTGGCAAGTGCACCACAACTGCCCCCTCAGCCAGCCGGAGCTACATGCTGCCAGCCCACAGCCTGCCAGGCTGAGAAGGAGCAAAAAACCCAACAGTTTACCTACCAGCAGTCTTGGCATGTGCCACAGACACCATTCCCCCTTGTAATGCCTCTGAGGCCCTGTTGGGGAGCATGCAGTGCCTGCCCCCCGTGCTCCTGGAAGAGCAATAGGCCGCTTCTGGGCACAAAGGTGCCCTTCAGTTCACCACAGATATTCAAAGCTGCTGGAATCTGAGCTGGAGCTCAGGTATAGCACGGTCTATAGCAAGCTATATTGTCCTCCATCCTCCTCTCCTGCTCCCCATCCTCCACCTACCCCCTGTAAAAAGCTGCTGCATTCAGTGAGGCTTAACAGTGAGGCGGGGAAAAAAAAATAAATCTGTCAAATTCTTAACCTCAAGTGGATTTACCCAAAGCCCCTTGGAAACAGCTGCTTGAGGAAGGTTTCTGTCGAGTCCGTGTTTCAGATGCAGACATTTGGTTGCTCAGTCCCTTGCTGCCGCTTTAGTCTGTGCTCTTGCCACACCTGGACCTGTCCTGGCCTGGAATAACCAGTCCCTTCCTTGGCTTCTGCCTAGGGCCCTGCTGCTGCAGGGAGGTGAGGCCCAGCTCCTCGCCAGTCCCCTCCCTCGAGGAATGTGTCACCAGCATGGCCTCACACACGCTCGCTCACACGCAACCTGGCTGCCACTCCTTGCTGAGCACAGAGAGGAAGATCTAAAGCAGTCACAGTAGCTTCTTCCCTGACATGCCATGTACCACGAAGCTCTCTCAAGCTTGGGGAAAAAAAAAACACCCAACCCATGACGAAATTACAAACTTTCTTTAGCACCTCTGTGCAAAGAAGTGGTGGATTCAGCCCCCTGTGTCTTTGTGAGGCAGGGCAGTGGCACCAGAGCACTTCACAGCCAGGTAACAGAAACTCCAGAAGCAGCAGCCTCATTTTTATGTCACCCAGCAAATAAGGGTATGTTAGCAAACAAATAGCTATACAGGGCTACTACAGCATGCTCTGAATGAGCTGGTTTGGATTTTGCCAGAAAGATTGCCTCGCTCACATGGACTTTATATGCAGGTGAGAACCAGGCTATATTCATTCAAACGGAGAGCACCATGAGATTGTATCCAAGCTGAGTTACCACTGTATGGTGCTCTCCTGTGCCCTGTAAATACACCTTAAGTAGCATAGAAAAGAACAGAATATCTCTCTATTGAATATATCACGTGCCTTGCCATGAGATCCTGGGATTCGTTCACCTGGTGAAACCCCATGGAAAGTTGCAGGACAGACTGCCTTCTGCGCTTTGGGAAGCCTGTTTTCTAGACGTGTTGTGCTACAACTGCATCGTTCTTCCGGAGAAGTTTCTTTTTGCCACATTATCAGATGGCCCAATTCTCATTCTTAAACTTGTAGAAGAAGGATGTTAGAAAATGTATAGCCTATAGAAATTTCTTCATGTCTCTTTTTTAAGTTTCCAAAGAAGATGTTTATTTTTAAAAAAAGTTATTTTATTCTTCACTTTCTCACTGGTACTAGCTCTCATCTGTGCAGAAAGCAAGGCTCTAATTTTACGACTTCTGGTCGTAACCATGGGGCATTTCGTATTTCTCAGCTGTATCAGCAAATTCCCCAAGAAAACACTTTCCTAAACCTCGGTGGTCTTTTATGAAATTTAACAAAAAACTGAGTTTTGGAGGAATTATTTGGAAGTCCTCTATGTTAACTACTGTTGTTCAGAGTGGTGGCAGTAATTTGGAGAAATTGTTACTCACTCCAGAAAACTTTAATCAAAGAGCAAACCAGCAAACTAGACTTGACACTGAAAACCACAACATCAGGAAGCAGCCCCCTACCCTGAAGTGCTCACTGATTCCCTCCTTCAAAGGTGATTTTGTCAGACAGATTCTCCTTAAATGCAAACTCTTGTTTCAACTCCTGCTTCAGAACTGGCGATTCTGTGCAGAGAAACTGCTTCTGCATTGCTACATTATTCTTGTGAAATGTTACCTGTTCCCCTTGCAAACATTGAGTCAGTCATGAAGATGGAGAACCTCAGCGGTCCATGTAATGGCAAGATTACAAACAAACCCCATTCAGCCATTACCTTTATTTCATGGTACAGAGCAAGAAAAAAGTAAGGAAGTTCCCTGACAAAAATATCATTAAGGCTGTGCCATGACAGAGATGACTGCATAGTTACTGTTCATCTCTGAGAGTTACTTTGTGTTTCCAGATGCCTCATAAATGATAATTTTTACTACAAATAATTACAGACACACTGTGGTGACTCCCCAGCCAGACTTGTAACCCTTTTATGTTATTATTGTTATCATTATTATTACTATTACAACCAGCATTCAGAACCTGGGCCCTTTGATATTAAACACCACGCATATGTAAATATGCAAATATGGTCTCTACTGCAAATACTTTGTAATTTGAGGCCTGATCCGCATCATTTTTGTATAAATGTAACTATCCCACTTCACAGGAATGATTTTATAAGAATATTGCACTGAACAAAGTTATATAACTATAACCACATTTATGTTAGTCTGGCTTACAGCTCCAAAGAAGCTATGCCGAACTAAGTATGTCATACCAAAGTAATATTCATGCCAGACCTGTACCAGTTTAAGTATACTGGGATCCAAAACCACAGTGAAACCAGTACTCAAACTTTCTGACACTCATGTGATAAAAACTGGGGCACACACAAGCTAGAGGGCAGAAGATACAGTCAGTACAGACATCAGCAATTTCACATCTGCACCTCAACTTACCTCCAGAAAGAATCTTCTACTGAAAATTTTGGGTGTGCATTGCCTTCTCAGTACCTGAAACAAAGATACCTCGTTTCCAATAGTTTTTTCTGTTGTGTTTGACTGGCTTTTTGACTGTATTGTACTGAGGCAGAAATATTACTCACCTCTTATTAAATTCCAGGGAATCCAGATGCATTAGCAGCACTATGAATGTCCAGAAAGAAGGAAGCTCATGCCTTACTAGTCACTGCAGAATCTACGAGAGACGCTGACCAACCAATGGATGCTCTGCTGCACACACAGTAAGATGCAAGCCTCAGCTGAACTCTTCTGTAATTGGGGCATTTGGACAGTCCCTATCCCATGTGGACTTCCTGGACTCTAATAAGACTGAGCTCATTCTGCAGTCTTTCCCTAAGGGATAATAATAAGGTCTTCCTCCTCTACCTGTCACCTATTTCATGAAACTTGCGTGAACTTAATACCTTTCAGACTTCTGACTGGGTGCAAAATGTGTTTGAAATTAGATAACACGTTCAAAAGTTACACAAACTCACCCAGTGCAATCACATACGTAGTATTCCCTTTGAAAAACAGGCCTAACAATAAATCCAAATTAAACCGACAAATCATTTTTCCTAAGAAACATAATGTTGCAATATAATTTGTATTCATTTTCTTTAAAAAACCAAAACAAAACAACAAAAACCAACAAAAAATCCCAGACAAACCAAAAGCCCCACCCCACTTTTAAACCAAGAAGAACTGGCTCTGGAATGAGGAGCCCTCACCTGTGCAGTAATTGGGTTTCATCCTCCTTCACTCTTCTTGTGCTGCCATATCTCCCCTTGCTGATGAGATATCACACCTCTGCCCTGCTCTGCCTCACATGTAGCATAGGAAGAGGGCAGGCAAAGGCTCCATGAGTGCTCCCAGATTCTATGATTGGTGGCAGATTTAAGGACAACATTTTCCTTGGCCCCCAGCAGATGTGCACAGGCCAACAGTGATCTTTCACATGCTGATAAATTGTTACTGTTGTGCACAAACCCCTGGAATTGAAAGCCAAGTTGTCCTTCTTGATTTAGTCCCTCTTTTTACCAGTTTCTCTGTTTCAAACCACCTTGGTTCACTCTGGATCTTGTAGGGAACTTGAGGATTTGAAGTAATGATGGCAGGCTGCAACCTGGATAGCTTTTTTTCCTCTGTGCTGTATTACTCCAAGGAGGCGGAGTAGGTCCTCTGCATGCTCAGAATCCAGCTTCCTACTAGACAGGCTTCTTGGAAGAAAATGCAGACAGCTATGTTCTCTAGAGCCAGATCTCAGAATAAATAGGTCTGGATTTTGTTGGTCTCATATGAGGTATCAATGCTATGTCTTTGTCTTATCACTCCACCCCTCCCCCTTCACAAACCTAAAACACTTTCTCTGAATAATCACAACTGCACTGATTTCTTCCCTCTGCAAGGGAGCCTGGAGCCTGCACTGATATTTTTAGGTAACCCACTTGCTCAGTTTTCTTTCCCTCTGTGGATAGATCCTTTGCTTATTCTAACTCATACTGCCACACACATTCCTCAACTCTTTCTTGTTCTGGCACTCTCTCAGAACTGCAAATGCAGGACCTACTGCTTAGATACATGGCTACACTATCACTTTATGATTTTTTGTGTGTGTCTGCCCTCTCCCAGCGCTGTACATGCTATGACCAGAAGCAGAGAGCTAGAGACCACAAGGAGACCTTGATAAAAGTAGTAACTGGTTGAAGTATTATGTGGGAAGCCAAGCAAAAATTCCAATTAGTATTTTTATGATTATTCATGAAAGCTGATAAAGATCCCATTTGAAAGGAAGGGGGGTAAGAAACCCAGCCAGCAAAGGAAAGTAACTTACAACTGAAGAATTTTCTCATTCAAATTTTCTCCTGTTTCATAGTAACAGTTGGCATAAAATATCACTACTCTGACATGAGGAGGCTTTGGTGCCAAGTTTGTGGAAGTATGAACAACAAAACCAGTGACAAGACAGGAGAGGATCAGTCAGCTCTTGTGTGGCTGTGTCCAACCAACGCTGCTGCTGTCTCAAAGGAGTTTCCCCTTTGGTGCTAACCATATCCTGGTTTCTTGCTTTTCCTGTCTTCTGCTTTGGGAATCTTAGGAATGTCTTTTTACACATACATCTTATTTCAGACTATATGCTTTGTCCTACCCAACTGCTTTTTTTTTCCTCATGCTTTCCATTCTCGTACCCAGTCTTTCCGTTTCCCTTTCCTTTTTATTTTGGCCCACAAACAACCCCCTTCCCCAGCATGTCAACAGCAGTGGGAAGTAACCTAATTAATAGCTCCTTGATAGCCTACCCATACACGCACACACCCATCCCCCCAGTATCCCACTGGCAATTCAAAAGCCCTCTCTAAAGAAAGGAAAATATTTCCATACTAATTAATAACAACATTGGGTATTTCTGGGCGGAAGGATCTGGGATTCCCACCTGGGCCTAGATCTCTCGAGCTGACAGAGCAATTGTACCTCAAAGCACATTTCCTTTTCCAAATCCTTGTGTCATTAACTGTTTACAGTGCTCGCTCTATCGAACATCTTTGTAAGCCTGGTTTGTACGTTAGCTAGCATCTTTGCAATTTAATTCAGGATGAATTCCTTCAGCACTCAGGCTGCGTATCTCTTTCAGCACATGGCACTTGTTCATAAGCCTGCATTGCTTCCCTTCTCTCTTCTACAGCAGGATTCACATGAGCCAAGGACCTTTCCACGCTGTGGTTCTCAAAGGACACAGATGCTACAAGATCCATTTAAAATGTCCCTGCTGCTTGACATCCCCTGACATCCTCTTCACTGTCTCTATTTATGCCACAACCACTTGTTAAAAAAAAATAAGCAAGGGCTGTTTTCAAAGCATGTCTACAGAGGAGAGGTTCTTAGTGCTGAGTGATCTACAGCACAGATTTTTTTCTATATTAGTAGGACAGTCCCACTCTGGTCTTTACAGAGGAGAAGAGAAAGGTAGGAAATGCTTCACTGAGGACTGTGTTGAGAGATGGGATTCCAGAGAAGAGAGATTGTTGGGGAATGGTTGCAGGATCTTGGGCACAGTTCACTGGAAAACTTATGTGAGGCTCAGTTGTCATGAGTTAGCCAGAGTAGGCCTCAGAGACATGGCAAAACATCCTGACAAAGAAGTTCTGCAAGGCTGGCAAGGACGTCCTGTCCTTGAAGATAAGAAATAAATGACTTTGAGGAAAAACACCTGGTCCGAGAACAAGGAGGAACCCTGTGCCTCAAACTGCAAGTAGGAGGAGTATGATAATGTAATCCTTAGAATTTAGCAAATAAACAACTAGCAGACACAATTAGCTGTAACAGTATCAAAGTGTGATTGCGCCGTAATAAAGTTGAAGCTTGCTTTACCACTCATATTGAGTCGACCGCTTGCTTCCCTCGCTCGTCGCAAGAGACAGCATATGTGAATTTTGCTATCCCATCCTGGAATCACCAAAAAGGGAGAGTTGTGTCTTCTGCCTCTAGAGGTGACCTGCAACAACACGGTTAGTTGCTTCTTCAGCATCACAGGCCAGCAGAAGAATGAAAAGCAAATGAAGAAAAGCATGGGAAACACTGGTGCTTCTAAAAAAAATGCAAAAGACAGAGCTCTTCCCGGTGAGAAAAAAATAATAGAGGTCCTAGAGCATCTATCAGCTCCTTAAAGCTGTGATAAGTAAGCAAAATTATTTCCTAGAAGCCCTATATAGACAGCATTGTGTTGGTGGACACCAGGATTGAAGTAAGACCGACAGATCCCACACACTGGAGGACAGCAGACTGCCTCCAGGGTCTGTTGAAGTAACAGAAACACCACCAGCAGCTACAGAAAGTCTCACAGCAAGCAAGACGTGGCCCACAAGCATGAGTCCTTCTCCTACACAGGCTGAGCTGGAAAAATACTTTCAGATAAGTATTTATATAAAATAAATGCATAAGGGGCACAATTACTAATCAGTGAACCAGAGCATCTTCAAACCAGCATAATAGGGAAGGAACTGTAAAACGGAATAAAGAAGGGAGATAAGTGACACTGCAGTGCTGCCTGCACAGTCTCCACTGTGTCACATACTCAACATGTCCATTTCCCATGACAGCCTTCTTTCGAAGAGCATTTTATCCCCTGGCTGCTGCCCAAGCCTCAGTGCAATCCCACTCTCCCCAGTGCCTGCCTGGCCACAGTCAACCATCCTGGTATGGCAAAGCCTCAAAACATCAAAGCACAGGTTTCCATCCACAAAGCTGAAAGAAGGAAGGATGGAAGAAATGAAGTAAGAAAGGATCCCTCCTGAAGGAGGGGGAAGAAGGATGGAGGCAGAGGCAAATAGGAGGGAGAGTGAGAGGGGCCATAAATTCCCTTCTAATTCCAAATAATTCCGATTACACGGATGAGTAGTTTTCAATCAGAAAGATAATCTCAAAGATAGATGGCAGGATAATTGCTCGTCGGCGCGACGTAAATATTGTGTCGTTTCTATTAATCTCAGCGAATCGGGTGTCAGGGTTGTCACTCATTCATCAAAACAAATTAAAAAAAAAACATATTAAAAAAAGAGAGAGATGCTGGAGGGAGGGGGATGTGTATCCAATAAGCAGCTGAAGGCGTGCAAGGTAATGAATGCTGCTTACATGCTGTTTGTATTTTTTGGTTTATAAAAGCTAAAGGTAACTCAGGCAGTAGGTCTTTATTAACCTCTCAGTAAGGACTGCCAGGGGCACTGCTGCATGCGGAACAGAGCAATAGGGCTGTAAATGGGACTCTGGTTGTACAACATAGGGAAGGAAGTGGACAACATGCCCTAGATATTGGGGCTGAATGGTCTGGGCATTAACAGGCAGGAGATACTGCAGACTCAGTACCTGGTAGAAAGGACGCAGATCACAGCATAAGACAAAGGCAGTGCCTCCATCTGCCATGTACAAGAGCGGGCAGGGAACAGAGCGTGATATGGGGAGGTCGGCAAGCAGGGCACACAGTACACCATGGTGCCATATCCCCACTGGCTGCAGGATGACAGCACGTCTCTGCCCCACTGCTATATCCCCTGTCTCCCTACCATTGCATCCCCAGGATTGTGCACTCCCCTCTCCCTGCCCTTGCAACCTGCCTGGCTTCAGGCACCCTTCTCACGGGGCAAACACAGCCCTTTGGTTCCCTGGCCAGTCGCCAACTAGTGTATTGGCTTAGTCCATTTCTGCTGACCCAGCAGGACCCATTCTCCATCCTGCACCCCCCAGCACTCTCTCCTGGGACCACTCACTTGCCTGGGAGATTGCCCTGGTCTGGGACCTACTTATCAGTCACCAGCGTTTCCCCACTGACTGGACAGAGAAGTTCCTTGGGAAGACCCTCATCCCACTCTGATATCCCTTTCCTGAGGGCTGACACCTCTTTGCCCAGGTTAGGAGCCCTAGCCTTAGCTTCCACACGTGGGATTTTCTCTACTGGATGCAGGGCTGAAACTACCACTCTCATCACACAGCTGGCACAGCTTTACTGCTGGAGATCAGGTTGGATCAAAGCAACACAAACCATGCAACTTTCACCTTACCCAAGGACATAGTTACAACTTTCCAAGAGTGGAAAACTTCTGCTAGACAGTAGCTTCCAGCTGTGCTATCTTGTGCTGCAACCCACAAGAGCTGGTGAACCAGTCAAGGCTAGATAAGCATTTGGACAAATCGCTTCCCTGGTAAACTGAGCCGTGGGCAGGAAGCAGCTCATAACTGTGCAGGGAGGTTCTCCAAGCCAGGACTGTCTGAGCCTGCTGCTTGCTGCTGTGATGTGACAAGAGAGCCCTTTCAGTGCATCGCGATCATCTACAGTCACTGAAGTGGTGCTCTTTGAACAAGTCACCTTGGTTTGCTGTTGCCTATGTAGCATTTTTGTGGGGCTTGAACAAAACTGTTCCTTTCCCTGCCTGCAGTCTGGAGTGGCCAAAACACTGCCTGAAGCTTGTGCTCTGATGTGTTTTAAGTACTTTGGGATGAAAAAAATGCAAAGGTATTATGTTTTTAGACCAGACTTAGTTTGTCAACTAAGACAAGTTTTGCCTTTCTGAGCTCCAGGAAGAAGCTGACAGGTTTTGGCTGTAAGTTAGCTTAGTGCTTTGCAAACAGCCCGCTAACACAAGGACCTGAACCAGTGCCCAGGGGCTGTCTTCACTAAACGGATTTGAAAAATGCTAATATTTCATCCTTGGCCATGTCAGTGTTTCTGTTCATTTACTGCTGTTGTTTGCTAAGTGAACTTATTTATTTAAAAAGCCATTCTATGGGTAGCTCCTGTTGAAAGTTGGAAACGAATTCCCCATGGATGTCCTCCTGCCAGGCTATGGCAGAACCGGTCCCAATGTAGGCCAAGAATCATTAGGATTGAGTGCTGTTCTCACTGCACAGTCCTCTGGGACAGGTGGAGCTGGGAGACTTGTCCCAGCAATACTTTTAACCTGTCAATCCAGCCAGCAACGCAATATCCGCTGGGGATTTCAGCTGCTTCTGTGATCCTGCCTTATCTCCCTACATCCCCCGGCGTGCCCGCCACTCGGTGAAATGTCACTTCTCTCTCCCCTTCTTCCAAGATGGAAGTGAACTTGTGCGCCTGGCAGGGGGGCTGACAGACATGAGCTGAAAGGCTGTCAAGGACCCACTGAAAAGCAGGCAAGCCACACTGTGTCAGATTTCGGGGTCTAACACTGCAGCTTTCTGTCTGCTCTCAGGCTAGCTCTAAATGGAGCCTTTGAGAGGCAGCCAGGCAGCTGTCATCACAGGGTCAGCCTCAGAAGCAGGAGGGTATGAGCACCTGGGAAGCACATGCCAGTGAGTAGAGAATAGCAGCAGTATTGTAAGGCTTGGTACTGCAGGGAACCAGGAACACTGGAATGAGGGGAGAGTCAAGCATTGGACAATGGGATACACCAAGTGCATCCCCATCCACAAGTCCTGGAGAAACCTCAGTTCCACAATGACTTCTCAGGAGTGAAGTCTCCCACAAAACCAGCCTCCTACTTACTCTTCAGTGCTCATTTCCCTTTCTAAGAAATTAGCCTAAAGGAGACCTCTCAAGGGGAAGGAGTGCAAAGGCTGTTGTTATCTTTGATAACCACCCAACATCATTTCCCACTTCCCATAGGTGGGGACTGTGGTAGCCTTTGACTTCCCCATGGCTGGAGTCAGGGAACCTAAATATGACTTGATGCTTGAGAAGAATATGCCTCTTCTCAGTACATCACAGCTTTCCTAGTGAGCACCTGGACGGGTCCCTACCAAAAAAGACTGAGCTTTCCCATGACAGATGAGAGGGAAGAATAAAATGCCACACTAAAGGGAATCTCCATGATTCCCTCACTCAAGGGCCTGATCCCTATACCCATGCAAGTTGGAGTTACAATTATGAGCTTAATTAATTGCAACCATATATGTATATACAACTATACACAAATAATTTACACAATTAAGCCAGTTCTCTCCCCCTGGAACAAGAGTTAGTCCTTTTCTTAGTGGACTTCTTTCAAGGTACCACTAAAACAGCTTGGTGGGGTAACCAGCTGACAATCTAGGCTCCTTTTTTTTCAGAGAAACTCTTGGAAAAACAGCATCTGTGGAGTGAAAGTTCTGACACAAATGAGAAACTAGATGAAACCGAAAATGTTAGTAAAGAATGAACAGCTAGTTTTCAGCACAAGACCAGGTCCAAAGCTCAGTTGCACCGGGGTCTATGCTAGGACTGCTGTGGTATATTACGAGTGACCTGGAAACTGAGAAGAAGTGGTGGTAGAAAACTGCAGATGACAGCCTCGTTTAGATTAATCAAGGTAAAAGTGGACTGAAAAGTACCTGAGAGTGACAAAGCTGGATAGAAAGGCAGACAACTGAGGATGAAAACCAGTGTCAGCCAAAGCCAGGCAATGCAGACTGACCTCAGACAGCACTTCCACAGTGCTGGAATTTCCAAATGAATACAGGAAACACAGACAGTTCAATGGAAATGACCTTTCACTTTACAGTGGTGGCAAGAAAAAAAAAATGAAAAAAAAAAAAAAGGTGCACTCATTCAGTTAGACCAGGAAGGAACTAGTATGTGATAACGTATAGGAATTTTTGTCCCTATGTTCTGTGCTCTACAGTAGCACTATCTCTGAATGCCGGAGGAATCTCTTTGGGGAAACATCTCTGCCTGCCTTCTTTTTCTTCCTTGGATACTACCATAAAGAGCACAAGGGAACCAGGCCCTCAGAGAGAGCTACCATAGCTGGTTAGCACTGAATATCTTCTGGAAGGGAGCAGAAACAGGACTCCAAAGCTGGGAGAGAAAGTGCCTGGAGAGTATAGAATATATGAAGCCACATTAAGCCATTTATCCCCACCAGGTAGCATTGAAGATACAGATTAAGCAGTATTAAAAATAAGATCAGATAGGTATATGAATAATGATGTGATCTATCCAGGCTCTCTGGTCCTCTATTCTCTCACTGACAGCAGGCAAAACTTGCTGCAAGAACCTCATAGTAGTTTGGGACAACCTACCTTCTCTCATAAAATGATCATTCTGACAGTCAGAGATTCATTTAAAACTCATAAGCTGGTAAGACTCTGAACATCAGAGAATACTGGTCCACCCAGCCGTACATCAGTGTCGATGCCAGCTGAGGGAGTCTCCCACGGGCTTTATGGATGAACTGGCAGCTCCTTGGTCTAAGGGCTTTGTGCACCGACACAATAGCTGTTTCTGTCTCTAAAGTTCCTATAGAAAGAGATGAGAAGTGTACAGAGATGTCACCTGAGCTTGCCAATGCACCACCTGGACCCACCTTCTTGGAGAAAAGGCAAATAATATCCAAAATTGGAAGCTGAAGCCAACCTCAAACCAGCAGAAAGAGAAAGAAAACTTTACCCCCAAACTTGATGCTTCTGGAGCATCAACAAACCCTGTGAAACAGGACTCAGGAGCAGGAAGATAATTGGCGCACACTAATGTGATAACTTCTATGCTTCTACATGTCACCTCACCTAGCTCTATTTCAAGTGCTGGATGGCTCTTTTCAGTGTAACTCCCCTGCACCTTCTGTTCAGACCTTGCTACTCTGTCTCTCTAGATGAGGAGATAGGTGTGGACACCAGAAGCTGCAGTAAGATAAGTGTGCCTTGTTACCCAGAGGCAGAACAACCACGCTGGCCACGTGAACCCAACTTACAGAGGTCAGGCTGGAAAGCACTGCAGGGTACAAAAAGCCATCAAAGGAAAAACCGATAAGCTTCCTTCCCCTGTTACATTTCCCAGCTCTTCCTCACCCTTCCATGACCTTTACAGACTGGCAACCCACTACTGCTGAAATCCTCCCTCTTTCAGTGTTTCCCATATGATGTTAACAGCCCAGGACCAGCCAGCTCCACTATTTGCTGGCAGGCCCAAATACAGCCTGAACTGAGCAGCAGTACCTCCTTGTTGTAGAACTGGTTCTGGGGTCCGTCAGAATCGATGCTAACCTACAAAGCAGTTTCAACATATATTCCCTTTCACCTTCTCACCTCTCCCTGCTCCACTGAGGATGGGACAGGCAGAGCAGAAACTCTCCAGACTGGTGAGGTACGACATCACCCTGAGGAAAGTTCATTCACTTCCCCCTCAGCTTCTGCCGGCCTCACCTGAGCATAACGAAGGCTGTGTAGAGATTTTATCACTGCTGTGAGCACCTCTGGGGACATCCGTGACCCCACTCACTGGAAAGCCCCCACACAGAACAGCACAGCAGTCATAGCACCCAGCCGTGGAACAGACATGATAAGCACAGCAACTTATCACCCTTTAGACACCAAAAGTATACCCTCACACCTCTCTCTGGCAGCATAGTCTTTTAGGTTTCTCTTCTCCACATACCATGTTCAATGTGGTTTTCTTTTACTTGCACTGTGTCCTGGCAGCAGGGACCTTTATTTCTTACCTTTGTTTCTAATTTCACATTCCTTTGCATCTCCACACTGCAGTTACTGGTTACAGTGCTTCCAATTTAGTATCCTTTGTGGATTTAATTAATGGTCTGTTTACCTCCTCTTCCATATATCTAATGAAAAGGATTAATCATACCAGATTGAATGCTGATCCCTGTCCCACCTCACTGGCCATTTCAGGCTATTAAACACCAGGTTTTCAATGGCAAAGACCAGATCTTTCTGTCTTGAGCTTATATGATTCTTTTATAATCATTGTCATACTTTGACCAGTTTTAAGTTCCCAGTCCTCCTCCTATCTGGAGAACAAACACATGCTGCTAATGGGATTTCATATAGCAGAATCAAATGTTTCACCAGCACACAGATGCATGTAAAATATCAGAAAATGAAAATGTGACTGAATAAGCAACAACAACTGAAAGCCAAGAACACTTGCTCAGCCTGGTTTGTTCTCCATACTGTCTCTCTTAAGAGCTGCACATCATTCCTTTCTCTTTTCCACCTCAGTTTTCAAGGAGATGCATCCACTGCAAGAACCCCAATGCTTCCACTGTCCCTATCAACCATTCCTATCACTTGCTTCCAGCCTCCCTGGAGTGCATTTCTCCTGTGCATGTTCTCTTACACAAAAGCTAGGGGTGGAGAAAACAAGGGTACATGCCAAAAAGCTGTAAGCTGACTAAGGAAAACACAACTGAAGGTAACTGACTTTACAGACTATGGGTTTCTCTCTGACCTATAACCTCCTTCTGATCCATTTTTAAGAGGTCCAAAATCCAATAAATTAGGGCAGTTCAGTCTCTGCTGTGTCCTTAAGAGAACGATGTAGTGACTCCCGTTAGAACATATTTCATGAAGGAGAAGAAAGTGCCTTGGAACACTCAGTGTGGATATTCCAAGGATAAATCACACCTGACCAACCTGATTCTCTTCTATGATAAAATGATGGGACTCATGGACAAGGGGAGTGGCATGGAAGCCATTTACCTTGACTTCAGCAAAGCATTCAACACTGTTTCCCAGAATATCTCAAGTTTGATATAAAACTATTATGAGTGGACTATCAGATGTGTTAAAAACTGATTGGATGATTAGGCTGAGAGGGCACTGTTAATATACTACCTGAAAGCCAGTAACAAGACGTAAGCAGGGGTGTACCCTGGGACCTGTTCTGTTTAACATCTGTATCGATGACCATGGGGCAACAACAAAGCACGCTCTTGTCAAGTTTGCACTTGACACCAAACTGGGGGGACCAGTTGATATGCTCAAGGCAGGGCTGCCATCCAGAATGGCATAGACAGGCTGCAGGAATTGGGCTAACATGAACCTTATGAAATCCAACAAGGGCAAATGCAAAGTCCTACCTACACATCGGAAGAAGTAATCCACTGTGACAGTAGCTACTAGTGACTGCCTGGTTGGGTAGCAGCTCTGCTGAAGAGGACCTGGGGGCCAGATAGGCAGAACATGAGCCAGCAGTATGCCCTGGCAGCAAAAACACCCAATAGCCCCCTAAGCTGTATTCATGGGACCATAGCCAGTAGGTCAAGGGACGTAGTTATTCCCCTTCACTTAACACTTGTCAGACTCTATCTAGAACATGCTGACCAGATTTGGGACCCCAGTACAAGCGATTGATAAACTGGTGCAAGTTAAATGGAGGGTGAGCAAGGTGGTCAGCAGGCTGGAGCATTTGCCCTGTGAAGAAAGACTCAGAGAACTGGGCTTGTTTAGCCTGGAGAAGAGAAGTTTTTAGAGGGACCTTATCAAGAAGACAGAGATAGTGGATTGTGGGATGGCAACAGATACAGATACAAATGATACAAATGGAAACAAGAGAGGTTCAGACTGGATAGAAGAAAAAGTTTTTCCAGCACGAGGACAGTCAAGCATCGGAACGAGCTGGACAGGCAGGCTATGAAACCTTTGGTTTTGGAGGCTTTCAAGACATAACTGGATAAAGCCCTGAGCAATCAAGCCAGAATTTAGTGTCAACCCTGCTTTAAGCAAGAGACTGTACCAGAGACCTCTGACATCCCTTCTAACCTGAATTATTCTGTAATTCAATGATTCTACAAACAGACTGCAGAAGACATTAATTTCTTGCAGAGGTAATTCTTGAGTAGGAGGAGGAGGTACAGAAATGACAGGAACTGGCTATCACTTCCCACCAGCTCTGCAATTACTGCCTCTGCATAACAGTTCTCCTCATAGCACCCATGGAATAGATGGGCCAGAGTCCCCGAGAGAGAAAACCAGCTACTCACGTGCACATGAAAGTGAAGGCCTGACCCTGGCCACTGCCAGACCCATCAAACTACAGCCATTTTTTTCTAGTACAAGAGAGGGAATGGCTCATGGCTTCTCAAAGAACCACTGACCAGTCTTCCAGCAACAGCAGAGTGCTCTAAATGCAGTGTGCTGTAGAAGTACCAACTTTTCCACTGTGTCTCTCCATAAGAATACAAATCCTTCAGAGGAAAACTCCTAAAAGACAATTTGAACCAACAAATATGCTCCATGGGAGAAAACCAAAGCGGGATCTGAGCAGAGCAGCATCACAAGAAGTTGGGGCAGTTTATTGCCCCTCAGTCTTCACGTCTTTAAAAAAAATGTTATTTCCTAGTAACACACACATAGAGCTGTCTCCTCAAAAACTAAATATTAGGATAGGAAGAATGTCCTTGTCTAGGCCCAGAAAACTGGAGAGAGCAGATATCTGTAGCTAGTAGTTCTCTCTAAAACAGGAAGGACATAGAATGGCTCATCTCATATATCTTATGATGGAGGAGACCTTTAGTTCTTTACAATCAAGGGAAACATGAGGAAATATCTGTTAAAAATAAAACCTTCCCACTGAAATTCCTTGAAGGGCCTCCAAAGATCTCACAAGTGATATCACTTAACACCTTTAAAAAAAAAAACACAACCCAACATGAAACTCAGGCAAAGATTGAAGCAATGATAGTGAGATTCCTGTAGTTTGAAAAGGACAAAAAGGATGTTGGCAGGGAATTCTAGATCAGTTAAACTTGACCTCAGCCTGGACAAAACAATGAAACAGTTAAACCAGAATTATACTGGGAAAAATAAAATCAGAGGCTAAAAATATAGTGGAAAGTAGGTCTTGTTAGGCTGCTACCTCCTCTCTCCAGCTCTTTTTTTTTTTTTTTTTTTCCCTTTTTTCAACAGAATGACAGGTCTGGTAGGTAAAGACAGCAGTGCTAGTGCAAAATACCTGGACGTCCATAGCTAGGCTACAGCCATAGCCAATTTAGGTGTCATTTCACACTCACTGTGCAGGTCCTATCACAGTCCTGGCCCACAAACCACTCAATTGCTGCTGTTCAGTACAAGCAACAAGCTCAGCCCCAAATGTATTCTGTATGTAGCAAAGAAGCAGGGATGTGAAGGAGGCAGTAGTGGTAGCAGTAGCCTGATGACAATGACATGCTGGCTGCAGGAGCATGGAGAGCTGGAGCTCTCCATGACAGCCTGGTTGCTTTGTCTCAGTCTGCCCAGTGCAATCTGCTTTGCACATCCTGGAGCAAGGGTAAGCTCTGGGATGTGCTCCAGGGTATGGGGACTGGCTGTGTCCCCATGGAAGGAGAGGGATAGAACTGGGGACCACAAGCTCTGTTCCTGGTTATGGGCAGGCTGCAGCCCCTGTCTATGGAAAAACAAGAACCATGAGGAGCTTGGGGCACTGTGAGCCAGAACGGGCACCTGGGCAGGGTTCAGAAACTTGCCTTGGTCTGGGGCAAAGAAGACACTAGGCAAAGTTTTCAGGAGCCAGGCTTTCCCACCATCACATGCTCATGAGGAGAGGAACAAGAAGGACAACATTCTTTAGCTCAAACTTCCTTCTGTGACATCTCAAGTAACAAATGTGTGCCCTGAGCAAGCCATTGGGCATGCAAGCTATGGATTAAAAACTGGTTCCCCATTTGCGATTCAAGAGCAATTGTCAATGGTCAGATAGCACGGAACAGAGACACTAGCAGAAGCTTGCACTGACCCACTGCAATTTAAACTCACTGTTGGTACAGGTACAACATACAGATGGGTGGGATGAGGAAAAACAAGGAAAGAAGCTACTCTCAATGACATGACTCATCATTCTCCACAACCCAGCAGTGCACAGCCCAATGCAAAATACAAAGTGGGACTGATGCTGCAGGCGATTGTCACAGAAGCAGATTTGGGGGTCCCAGGCACAATGTGAGCTCTTATGTAACCCTCGGATCTACAACATGGGAAAGATTAAAAGCAACACGTAAGCATCTTGCATGCATCAAGGCAGCTACTAGACCCTTTGTCCCCAGTGGGTGCAAGCTTTTTGTTCCCTTGATTGTTCAAGAACCTGAGAGCAGGGTGCCAGTCTTGCAGGCAGAACTGTAGGCAAGAAGAATCAGAGGCAAGAAGTTGAAGTTGACAGGTTCAGCTTCAGAATGAGATACTGCCATACTGCCTCCTCATGGCAAGGGGAATTATGCACCAGCCAAGGGAGTAAAGAACTCACTGTGGTTTATGCCTGTTTACACAAGATTAGTTACAACATGAAATTGTCTTCAAATGCTGCTTACCAATCCTTGCAGATGTCCTAGAAGAAATTCTGTTGCAGGAAATTGTTTTCGCCCTGAGGAGAATACACCACCATGGATTGCTGAAGCAAGACAAACTGCACACCTGAGATCATATTAAAAGCCAGCTTTCGACAGAGGACCTGCAACACGACGCTGGAGATATGGAACAGATCACGCAAGGTCAGTGGAAACATGACTGGCTCACAGCTAACCCAGTTGTATCTGCTGTTTCCAATAGCTCAGCTCCCCCAAAAAAACCACATCACTATCCCTCAGTAATCAGTCAAGGGTCAAAAGAGATGCAGAGACTGTTCCAGAAAATGAGAGCGGAGCTGCTTTCATATAACCAATTTCTCCAAATCATCCCCAGTGCAAGTCCTCTTTGATAGGTAGACTAAGAGACAAAGTAGCTCTGAGTGCTCCAGTGTCACTCCATAAAAGCACTACAAGTCTTAGCCTGCAGTAACTGATCACTAGCTCTCTATCACTACAGTCCCTGCTCTATTCCTCATCCTCCTTTTTGCCAGGAGGTATTGTCTATTCAGTTCTTGTTGTATTGTTTTTTGGAGCACTGTGATTAGCACTGAACCAAAATCACCCAACCCTTGTGGACCTTTTTTCCCTTCCTGCTATCAGAATGAGATTTCATCTTGATGTTCAGTGCATGGAGACCCAGAGGTCAGAGGCCACCACACGATCCACTGAGCCACCCAGTCCCTAGATCACAATGTTAACAAATCACCATTTATCTTTGTTACTGCAGCAAGTGTCCAAGGCAAAACGGTGCCAAAGATCACATCTGTTGGGATAACCTATTGATTTGTGTCATATTCTGCCCAATCCCTATTTTATTCTTGCTCAGGCAGAGGTCAAGGCAGGTTAAAAATAACTCCTTCAGTCTGAGGTGCAGGACTGAGGAATTTAAAGCCAGCCTGCTCTTCCCAAGGGTGGGGGTTCAAAAATCTCCAACACAAGCAACAGGAGCAGTAAACTACAGCAGTTATGAGCAAGAACTTGCTGTCAGGGAACTCAAGCCACGGCAGGAGGTTTTGCAGCTTTAACTAAAAGACCTTTTTTTTTTTTTTTTGAGCAAGAATAAATCAGTCGTCTTGGTTCATTCAAGCCACTAAGCATTACAAAAGTTTACGTGATGTACATACACAGTATATGCTTTGAAGTACCAGTGCAGACTCTGTTACAGCATTCACACCTCTTAGCCAAAGTACACAGACCAACATCAGCATAATTCATTGTCCTTATTCCACGGTAAGTTAAAATTTTTAACTTCATTACAGGAATTTAAAAAAAAAAAAAAATAAAAAGATCAGAATTTAAGATGTTACTGCTGTTCCAAGCATTAATGTTCACCTGTCACTTTTGTCAGAGAAAGCTCTGGGTAGATGCAAATTTTTATTTATATTATTTTATCCCATTTCAGAACCTTTTCTACACCAGTTAAACTGCCAACACTTTAGAGACATTTTGCCTTATTTTGCCTTCCATTAACATTGTGCCCTCAGGAAATTAAATTTTAAACTACTACACATTTCCCCAGCTTTTTCATTAAAGAAACATAATGTACACGCAAAGCAGAAAATACCTCTTCATAGCGTCTACATGATCTCCTGAAAGTTTTCCCCAATGATATAAAAGAGGATCTTACCTTTACTCCGCCTTCATATTACCAGTCTCATATAGAGATTAGATGACTAAGAAAGGAACACTGTTATTTCTCCTTCTAACAACAGAGTTTCTGACACTCTTACTGACGCTCAGAAAATTTTAAGGGGGGCTCTAACAGGTGGACAAGTCTTCTTTTCCTCTCCACAGTTTTACATCTGAGTATCATTCACCTAGTGACCATACTACTGCAGGCCTCTGAAGTCTTCTGTAGAAGGGAGGAGATTAAACCAACCTATGCTACCAGGAGGTAGAAATAAGCACTCTGAACAACAGAGAGAGAGAGAGAGAGAGTGTAAAACCTCCCACTGATTACCAGCACCTTGCCTGTAGAAAAGGGGGTATCATGAAGGGTACAACCTATTTCAGAAATTTCATGCACTTATCCAATCAAATGTCAATAAAATTGCTTCCCTTTACATTTCCTCCTTGGAACTGAAGGGCCAGCGTATTTTAGGAGCACACTTTAGTCATAGCACTCTGGACATCAACCAACAAAAGAACTAATTGCCCTTGTGCAAAAGTCATGTGGCAGGGATGGTGTGGGAAGGGAACAAAGCAGAAACCCACCTGTGCCAGGTGAATGGCATAAACACTCCAGAAAGGACGTGAAAAATCTCTGAATTACAGCAGTAAAACCACCCTAGTGCTGTGACAAAAAGCAAAGGAAAAAATTATGAAGGGCTGAAGTTCTGCTGGGCTTACAGAGGGCACAGGGGAGGCAGGCTGCCTCACTGCACACAGACATTTAACCCTTCCTCAGCATCCGGCAATTGTGGCACAGAGGGGAATGGCATGTGACACCAGGCAGGGGACACCAGGCCAAAACCTCATAGACACTACAGAGAAACACAATCGCGTTCATCTCTGCCCTGTCACAAAATTGACCTGTCCCATGGTTAAGCAGGCTCAGAGATGACTAAGCCTGGAGGTGATCACAGACAGGTTTCTGTCCATAGCAACCAAGAGGTGGAAGAGTCCAAAGGCAGTTTAAGTCTCAGCAATACCACGCTCGCTTAGATGATGTATGCTCCAAAGTCATCCCCTCCCTTACCATATTCTTTCACCAGCCATTTCTGGAGCAGCAGGGCAGAGCCCAGCACTGGCCACAACAAGAGTTAACCAGCCGTGGCTGCTCATTTTCAGGTTAAAGAGGAGACCACCAGCACAGGCAGGAGGAAGAGCATTGGGGGGCAGGAGGCAGCAGAGACCTGGCAAAGCACTCTCCTCTCTGCTCTCTCTCTAGCGGTTCTGCGGGCGATTACTCCGGAGCACCCAGCCATACCAAAATCAATAAACAATTTCTACGCAGCCCAGGGAACTTTGCCACACTTAATAAAAGTCTCCAGTCACAGTTATGGCTTCATTTCACCTTAACGTCTTCTTTAACTGTCCCTTCTTTTCAACATCAATTAGAGGCACGTGCAAAGAGAATAAAAAACAAAACAAAACAGAACAAACAACAACAGGGGAAAACCTAAAAAGCAAGGTCAAACAAAGCGGCCCAGCTCTCTCCCTCCCCTCGCCACTCTCCTGAGGCAAACATGGAAATACAGGGACTGACAGGTAACACACTGGGACACCTTGTTTACATGTGCTTATTGCAGCCTCTGGTTCTGGGCACAGATCAACAAGAGACCAGCCTTATTTTGCTGGAGTATTTGGTAAGACTCAGTTGAGCCTGTAGAAGACACCTTTGTTCCCTGCAATTCCAGTGGAAATTCAGCACTCCTGAAAAATTCCAAATACAAAGGGTGAAACTTTACCTATCCTCAAAAGGGACAGGCAGCTTTAACCAGACCTTCATATTGTGCTGGAATAATCCAGTCTCACTGTCCCAATCATTCCTTGGCTTCTGATGAGACATCCAGAATCCTGCCACTGAATCATCCTCTACAGTCCAGTTATTTATGAGAGGAAAGGGGTAATGAAGGAGGGTAATTTCCATTAATAGCGACTGGGGGCAAATAGCTTTTGGTCTCTCCTCCCATTTTGTGAACTGAGGTGCTAATATTGCTTTGATGTTGTGTATTCAGGTTGAAAGTATTACCAAAAAAACACAGATGATTTTTCTAACTTGTCTGAAATAGCTGGTTCTGCATCTGGGCCATCTGCTCTTGAACAAAACATGACAGTCACTTTGTGGAGGGCCTGGCCCACATGCCAGACCTTCAGTCTTCAAGAGGCTTCTTGAGTTCAAATGCTTCCTCAGATAGAACCCAGAGTCTCTGTCCCAGCTGAGCTGAGCCCACAGGTCACCGGGGCAGTTACAGACAACAGCAGCTGAACCAACTCGCTTATTGTTTTGCAATGTTTTAGACCTTTGCAAAGTAAGATTCGACAGCTCTATGCCTCTGATACCTCCCACTGCCTTTAGGTTCTTAACCAGAACTGTGTAGCAGAAACACTAAAATCGCTACAGCTCCTCAATTCTTCTCACTGCTGCAGGAATCAGCACAGGAAGATCCACTTTGCATTCATCTCATCAGACACGGGAAGGAGCCACCATAGAGACACCCCGGGGAAGTAATAACTGGTGGGACTGACCTGTGCAGGGAAGACACTGCTGAACTGCCGCCACTTAGTAGCACTGACCCAGGAAATAGTATTCCCACAGGTAAGAGTTTGGCCTCCTGGACTGCTCTTAGAGAAATGCATCCTCCTACTGAAAGCATAGCTTTGGAGCACAAAACATGGGGCCTGCAGAAAGCAGGATAACGCCACCATGCTACTGTCAACAGCAAAATATCTCCCCAACTCAGGCCTTGAATCAGAAGTCCACCTATACTGAGGCTGTGTCTCCTCTTGTGCCTCCTTCCCTGTAAAGAAAGAGCACAAAGGAGGAAGCTTGGGAACAGGCAGACACCATTCTCTAGCTGGCTCCAACTGCTTTGGTAGGGCACACAGAAAACTAACTGCTTGCACACAGTCAGCAGGGCAGGCTGGCTTCTGAAATTAAAAAAATCCAAAGAAGCTGGACAATAGGTTAAGATATAAGGAACAAAAATTTGCTCAGCCTTCAATCTGAATCATATTTCTCTGATAACATCTCCAAAGTGTGGGCTCTGCTTCCCAGCCAGATCTCTATTCCAAACACATCTAGCTCGTATCTTGGCTTCTCTTCTTCCTGTCTTTACAGGCCTTCATACATGTATTTTCCCTGATGACTTTCAACATGCATTAGCTGGTGTCCCGAGATGCCTTGTCTCAGGTTCTGAAAATTAAGGACAATTAATCCAGCAACCAACAGTTCAGCAGTCTCTCTTTTTTTGCCATTTTATTTCACACTGATGTCATCACAGATCATGTATCATCCTGCCCTTCCTCTCCTTTACTACTTGTGGCCTATATCCACATCTTTCTCTGTTTGAACAGTACATTCTCTGGACAGTACATGCTCCTATTCAAAGTCTGTAAAGTGTCAGGTTCAGCTGGACTTCAGTATTGACCAGAACCTTCTAGGGACTTTAGTTAGTACAGAAAGTGGGGAAAGACTGAGTTTACAATGATCCCACAGGCTACACCTGTTGCTCAGGGCATCACCTTGGCCTGTGGATTGCTGTGCTGAAAGAGCACTTCTTACATCTCCCACACAAAAGTACTACTTTTCCAGGAAGCCCCCATGTCTTTTCTTCACATGGCCCTTGCTGGAGGGGTTTAAAGCTCTTCAGCCACCACTCACTGGACACTGCAGATTTTTCAGCATGCTTACACCATGGCAACTCTTAAAGTATGAATTGGATGGAACGAAGCATTTCAAAGCAGGTTATGCAAACCTGTGCCTAGTTATATCCTCATAATTTGAGGCCTCTCAGGGAACACTGAGATCACCAATATATTAAAGAACACATCAGAAACTAATAGGGTGTTAAATATTTCCAATTGAGAAGAGCCTACATGGCTGGGAGGAGACAGCTCCAGTAAAAGACTTTATTGCTGCTGCATCACAAGCCTCCAGCAAGAGCAATGATTTTCTTGCTTGCCATATTTTATAGATTGTTCAAGGATAAAGAAAATCTACCTTTGTTATTTAAATGCAAAATATCTCAGTGATTCCCTGTGGTAGGGAATTGGTCATCATCTTCAATATTTAATCTTGTGCTGTGGTTCTACTGTCCATATGAATGGATACACCACAAGGCCTAGAAACTGCAACCTACAACAGACTGCAGTGACAACCACCACATCTGGAAAAGAACAGAAAAATACTGTTTGAGTAGGCCCTGGTTTGGTTGGCAGTGTTTGGAAGAAGATAAGGGGACTAGACAGAATAGACATGGAGGTCAAATAATGAAGGCCCTAAATTAGTCACTGCATGGAGCCACTAAAAACATCACTTAGAACAAAAGAATTCAGTATCACTGGAACAAAGGTGGCCGGAGGGATGAGATCTTGTAAACCATTTGCTGTCTGGAGTCACAAGAGCACTTTCTCCTCCACTGACATCTTACTACGCATGTATTACACATGAAGTTTATATCTACCTAGAAAGCACCAGTTAGAAGCAAGGCAATCTCCAAGGCTGTGACAACACAAGCTTTTCATTAATAAAAAAAACCCCAAACAAACAAAAAAAAAAGAGGTGCACAGCATTTCAGCATTTTCAGAACTACTCAAGATTCTCACCTGCCCGTTCAACTCAGTTTTGCAAGCAAACACTACAGATGCATGCTTCCCCCCCCAACATCCAAGCACTGCTGTTCAATGATGAGACCTATCATGGATGAAGCAATTTTTCCTTTTTGGAATAAGCAACCACCTTACATAGAAGTTTCTTCCCATGGTACTTCCCAAGCACTTGATGGTTTTCATATTCAACAGAAAACCTGTCTCTATGCTGAACAACAAAGGGTCCTTATCTAGGGATGGAAATGGAGACCTAGTAGGATGCATAAATAGAGCTGGATCATGTAGTCAAACCAAATAACATCCAGGTCATAATGACCTGTCATAATCCTGTGCCAGGACATGGGGAAATGGATCAAATGGTTTCCCAAAGGGAGATGTATGTTGGAGGGGGAATGGTAAAAAACACAGACTGAGGCTAAGCTTCTGAGCATTGCACTGCATCCTCTGGGTACAAGAGGGAAATGGAGGGGCAGCTTGAGAAATAGATCCCTTTTTCCTGATCCCTCTACTGCACGAGAAAGCAGGAGAAAAGAGCGGGGGGAAAAAAGAAAGAAAAAAAAAAAAAAAAGAGCACTTGAAGGGTCTGGGATAGAAAAGATCACAGCTCTTTTTCCCCCTGCCAAGATGACAGCCTAAAGGCCCAACAAAGCAACATATCCGCTTGTCTTGCTCTTTTTCAAGGATCGCTTCAGCTGTGGCATTGTACTGCACCCTCCCATCCAACTGGGATCGTCTCCACGGGCACTAATGCTTGAATTGAGAGGAGGAAGGATTTAATACAGGAATGCCCTGATGCTAATGCCTTGCCAGAGGTGCATGAAGCACTCCAGGTTGCTAAGAGGCCTGACAAATATATAGTCCTTTGGGGCAAGGACTTTTGTGCTTTTTATGGGCTGATGCACTCTCACAACTGGAAGTGGAACTGATAACCAGCAATATAGGTCATTGCAGCACCTGAAAATGAGACAATACTGCCCTTTAAATCAACCTGCTTTAGTGCTTTACTAGGTGGAAAAATACATTAAAATATCATGCTCTTTTCCTCAAACCCAGACCCTTCAAACCCCAGAAGCAGACAGAGTACCTCTGCTTCTGCATCTGAGAATTACTCATCACAGCTCACCTCTGCCTTGGGTGGCAACAGCATTGCCTGGATTGCCTCCCCAAGCACAAGAGCGCTGGAGAGTCAGACTCTCTCTTCAGCTGTGGAAGAACATCCCCACTACTGGGTGCCATGGACACCAGTCAGGCAGAGCTCAAAGTACTGAAGCATTAGCACTGCCCTCATAGGATGCATTTGGCCTGGCACCCTTTAACCAGGCAGACAGAAGAAGATAAAGACCTTTTTGGACCTGAGGGCATACCTCAATCAACCAAGCCTGTTTCAGGTTTCTTCCCTTTTTTTTTCTGGGTTTTTTTTTTTTGTGTGTTTTGGGGAGGTTCTGGTGTTGGGTTTTTTTGTTTTCCTTTTGCCTTTTTAAATGACAGTTCTTTCTTGTCTGGCTTTGCAAGGAACTTCAGGACTCCAAAATCCTTCAGCATTCCCCATCTGACACATTTTCATCCGCCTTACCTACTAAAAGCAGACAAGAAGCATCTGTGCTCAACAGGGCAGACAGATCCATAAAGTTAGGCGGGGCAGAGCAAGATGAGAGCCGTTTGGTGATATGACAGCAAAATCGATGGTTGGCTCAAGAAAAACAGGTGAGAAAGGGTGACCCCTGCATTGCCCATTATGTCCCTCATTCCTTCTGAGACAAGTCTGTCACCCCTGTGAAATCCTCACTTGGCCATCTCATCCTTCTTGAGGGATTCCACTGCTTTGCAAGGGTTCCCATTCACAAACCCTAAGCCTCCCTTTTGCAAGTGGCAGCCTGCTGTAGAAGGCAGCTACTTTACCAGGCAATAACACCTGGTGGAGAGAAAACCTGTAAGCAGATTCTTTGAAACTGAAGCAGCAACCTTGACCAGTCACTTCAGAGCCTTGTTACATCCATAATGATACTGTCTCCACCTTTCCCTTCCCCCCAGCATGAAAGATGAGTGGTTGTGTGGAACGAGTCCCCGAGCTGTGATGGGAATCCGTCTCGCTTGGCTGCAAAAAATATATATATCCTGGTATGGCTGTGATGAATCCTTTCATTATTCATCTGCAATTGCCCTGCTACTGCTGCTGTTCCGTTCTCACTCTCTCTCTTTCTTTTATAAATAAAAATGGAAACAGATTAATGACAAATGTTGACAGTGATTGCTTTTAAACAGCCACACCTGAATGTGGGCTATGGGGGAGGAGCAGTGGCAGAGTGGCATCAGAGGGATAGGAAGACCAGGAAAGACTAAGAGACAGGAAAAGATAAAGATGCTCACCTCTACCTGGGCTAGATGAGCAGCAAGTGACTGGAGCAAGGTATCTTTCTCGTGATGAGGACCTCAATTGAGCTCTCATTTAACAGAGCTACGTATCCAAAATATTTGAAATAACTAGCAGTAGTCAGTTGTGTTGTCAAAGATACTCTGGGGAGAAGTTTACAGAGACTCCAGCAAAATATTTACAGGACGAAATGGCAACACACAGAGGGGCAGTAACACAGCAGTCCCCAGTGATGAATAAATAGTATCTGATAATGCTGCTCATTCCCTCTACTCCTGGAGATCAGTGAACATCAAGGCTCTAGTTTGTGCAAATGCCAAAGGCACTTGTATTTTGGGAATGTGGCTCAGACAGGCAAAGACTGTCTGTGACCAGTCAGGCCGCAGGCTGGCACAGCGAGTGAGGGCATGCAACGCAGGCAAACCTGTCCCTGTTCATTCCCACTACATGAAGAAACATGACAAATGTGTTACTGTCATCACTTTTCTATGTACCTCTATCCCTATGGTGACATCCAGGGATTTTAGGCTCCTCCTCTAGGTCCCACGCTTCCTACCTCAAGCACCACCTATCCACCTGAAGATACCATGTCTGCTAAAGTCACCCTCTACCTAACCATTTCCAAGGCTATCTCACCTTTCTTCCATTGGTTACATCTTCTAGCTAGCTCCTCATTTCCATCAAACTGCTTGGCATCGCATTTGAGAGCAGAGATGTGCACGGTCTCATTGCTGCTTGCTCCTTGCCAGCCTCCCACTTAACTAAACCCATTTTCATCCTTCCCTCAGAATTGCTCCTGCTCTCTCGGTGCCAAGCCACCCCCCTGTCCTCCTCAAAGCACACTGCTCCTTGGACTCCTTTCAACAGCAGCTAATGCAAGACATTACAGCACAGAAGCCTGCGCCAACATCCAGTGCACAAACAAAGACCAGATACATGAGAGGAGAGAACACACTGTCAGCATTCAGTAACAAACACTAATTGCAAACAGGGGGATGGAGTTCTCCATCCCTGTTCTCTCAGCTGCCAAAAGCCATCTGAGCCAGGAGAGACGGCCATTCACAAACCGGGATCCGTTCATCGCTGAATGGGCCCCTGCTCAGTATCTGACTGACTGCCACCAGCCTGCTCGGTGTCTGATGGATCCACTGAATGGACAGACAGCCTCCTGGAGCGTCCCTCAGTAGTGCAGGGACACAGAACTGTATGGCCATTAGGGAGGAGATCTCAAAAGCCTTTTGGAACTGCCACAGATTTGCCCTATAACCCTTGCAAAGTTTTAACATCTCTCCATGCCTCTTGTTTTCCTGAGAAAATCACCTACATCCCATCTGAGAAAGCTGCAGATCATGCTGTTTGTGGGCCTCAGCCGTTCAGTACTTCTACAAAAAGCTGTTGCAAAGAACAGAGAACTTCCTTAGTAACTTTCTCATTCACCAGAAAAGCTGGTTCTCATCACATGCAACATGGTGCAGGGATACTAATTTTCCATCATTTTGCCCCATCACCCATTACTCCATACAGGTAAACAAATCAGCCCCCTAAACAGAAGAGATCCACACGAGAGACACTTCAGGTTCTCTAATGCAGACAAGTCTGCTCTAGCCATAATCCCTTTTTAAGGAAGCACATACAGTTACGTCACAGGAAATGTCCCTTCTCACCTCAGCTAAAGATGGTGTCAAAACCCCTAAGGAGCATCTAAGAGAAGAGGAGCACATAGTTACTGAGAAGCAATTCCACATGACTTCACAACAGCCCTTGCAGCCTTGGATTGTGTGGAGCTCCTACGAGCTGCTGAATCCCTAGAGAACACGGGGTGGTGGGCACAGATCTGTAAGCAATTGAGCTGAACTTAAAAGCTTGGTGCTGCCAGTTAGGCGAGTCTCCCTCATTCAAACCATCATTCCCTAAAATTTCAGTCAACTTCAAAGACTTTATAGAGTCCTTTAGGATGTATTTGGATAAAACAGTAGTAGAGAAATGGAAGGTCAACACCTTTCCAAATTTCTACGTGCCATAGGGTTTCAGCTCCCACAGAAGCTCAAGGTGATGTTGGAAACCCTTTGAGTGCACTGCAGCTGAACTTTCTGTCCCAATCTGTCCAGCTGCATATGCAGTCCATCCTACATGCTGCTATAACTGTCATACTTCTTGGTTGATTTTACCCTACACAGCCCTTAGGATTCAGAGTTTCAGTCCCCCCAGTATTCACCCCTTTATCCACCCCTGTCCTCAGGCTGTGGGGCCAGCAGTTGCATAGTTACTTGTACAGTTACTGAGGACAGCCTCATGAGAGGGGTTCAGCTGTTGCTTCGCCTTGGAAACTTTATTAGCTTTGATGTTGTTTGTTGTTTTCCAAACACCCTGCATTAACCCACGTGAAGTTTTAGCCCTCCCAACGCTGAGCAGATTTTGTGGAAAGACAGAAGATCTGGAGTCTACTGACCTTCACACCCCATCACAACGTCCACCTTTCACTCAAGCTTATGTTTAATGAGATGACATGAAGTGCCTAAGTAACGGGGTATAATATTCATACGGATATAGACTGCACGAGCAAAGGCCTAGTCCAGCTGTCTCTTTTTCCTCCTTCATCCTGCCCCTTGTGTCTCACAGCTTTGCCCCTTTGCCCTTGTTCTGACTCTTCTCCTGATCCTCCCATCAGGTGACAATTTGAATTTTAAAGCCATTTACACTCCAAAAGGTGCATAATCAGATTTTTATCCTGTACTTTTCTGATGTGACTTTTTTATTATGACATCAAGTACTGACCCATAATAAGGATGTAAATGCCCACTTTAATATCTATTACCAGTATCTGCAGATGCATATAAAATTATAGTATCATCACATAACTACATATTAACCTCTTGAGCTCCATGACAGACAAACTCTCCAGGGAACACTGTATTCCAATTTTCAATTACCGGCAGTAGTTCAGTGACAAGCAGTAGAAGTTGTACTCACCCATATCCTAAACACTCAAGGTACTTGCAGAATGACAGAGAGTAGTCACATTCTGAATACACCCCGTTCTGGTGCTGCTGGTTGCCAGCTATTTGTGACAAGCATTTGGATCCTTCCCAGGAACAAATACACAGTTACACTTATGCATACGCACAGGTGGGATGTAGCTGACCCGAAAGAAATTTGTGGTTTTCAGCAAAGTTGTTTCTGAGTCACGTGGTAGTGCACAATCATCACTTTACCCACAGCGATTAACAGACAGAAGAGGCGCATGGCAACATACCGTGGGTCATCTCCAATGCTTCTGTTAAGCAAACAATGCATTTTGCTCAGAAAATGCCCATTTAGCACAGGTGTAAAGGTGCAACACGTAAGCAAGGAATGATGTGACCCACAATACTTTATTGCAAGGATAAGGACGCCACAACTGCAGCTACCTGCCTAATCTCAAGGTGGCATTCATAGAAATTCAAGCATTCTGATTTTCATCTTTCAGGTTAATGGCATTTGTTCACACCAGAAATCGGGTATTGAGCTGCGAACAGAGCCTGCAAACCCACATTTGACACAAGAACCCTACAAACACTTGGAGAGGGAGGTTGTTTGTTGGTTTTTTGTGTTGTTTTTGTTTTTTTTTTTTAAAAAGGCAAAAACCCAAACACTAATTTCTTGAGAAGATTGTCTAGACCTGAGGGTGAACGGAAAGAACAGAACAAAGCCCAGGATAATATAGACAAAAGTTAGTACTGTTCATTCTTCATACCTTTCCCCTTTCTTTCTGATACAGCTTAGTCACATGATTGATTCTGGTTCCAAAGAGGGTCTCTGACCAAGGGCATTCTTCCCAAAATATACAAAAAGATTTCTGATATTTTAACACTCTGCTGGATTGGGCATTAAAAGGCAGCCTGTCATTTTTTAAGTAACAGCCAGGTTTTCTGCACTGGACAGTCATTACTTTAGAGTTTAGGGAAGAGAATCAGAGGGCAGCACTTGAAGTATTGGTGCATGACATGAGTCAGTAGTCATATGGTTCTAGGATACTCTGGTAAAAGCATATGAAGTATAACTGCTCAAAAGCAAGTTTTGACCTACCTATTGTTCTTTCTCAAGTTGTAGTAGACAAGGTATTTC
The DNA here is from genome assembly GCA_033628505.1 of Tringa tobata. Taxonomy (NCBI): domain Eukaryota; kingdom Metazoa; phylum Chordata; class Aves; order Charadriiformes; family Scolopacidae; genus Tringa; species Tringa tobata. The sequence goes on along the minus strand of JAHREE010000264.1, from coordinate 531,506 downwards.
ACAGCAGATCCTCTGTGACACTATGCATTTGGGCTGCTCTTCCAGTTTCAGTTCCTTTGAAGTCCAGAGATGATAGACATTTCCAGAGACAAAGCATATTTTGGGACGCTAAAATACTGTATAAGGAAACCCCAATGCAAAGTGAATATGTACCAAAAATTCCTAGCTTAAAAAATAAATAATATATATACACATACACACATTTGGTTACAGATAAAAATAGTCAAAAGTGAACAAATGAATTGCCATCCTGATTTGTCCTTCTGTGCACACATGTTAGGAGAATGCCAAATTAAATGATCACAGTTTATTTCCTATGAGACTCCAGCTTCATACAAAGCACAGAACACACACCTCTGGAGAGGTGAGGGCCAGGAACTGAAAGAAATTGGGTCTGACCCATCTGCTGTTAAAGACAGAAAAGGCAAAGCAGGAAACTGTCAAGGCAAAGCTCTTACAATGAAAGCAATTGACCAGCAGCCCTGGAGAGATGCCTGCCTGTTGCCAGCTCTCTGGTACCTGAGAAGCCAGAGAGAGACTTCAGCAATGAGGACTGGTGCTCCTCACCTCATCACATCAATAGCTGTGGCTGGATTTGCAGAAACTCTAAGCACTCATAGCTGCTAGGGATCTGTAGGAAACGTGATTTGAACCTGCAAAGACTACTAAGGAAGCCACTGCAAATTGGCAGTACCCGGGTATTTCATCTTGGGTCCCTCAAATTCAGAGGCAACTCCTAGTTTTTACTTCAGTCATTCTGACTTAAACTCCCCATCGATAAAATAAGGGTGACAATAACATCCAAATTCTCAGCACATAAATAAATTCATTAACATTCTAAGCTGCAGGAGGTACCCTGAAGACACTAACAAGGAAATTACTTCTTCCCTTTTCAGAGTGGAGTCTGGATGCTGCGCAGTAAATAAAGCTTGAAGTCAGTCTAAACGAGGGGGAAAAGAACCCCAAACCCAAGCTGCTGTCATGCAGAGAACCTCAACCCTCCTATACTGACCTCATGAGGGAGAACCCCATGTGAAGAGAAGGGGGGAGACAAGATGGGACCCACGACCCTCAAATGCAACACCAAACGATGCAACTGCTTACCTGCATTGTACTGTGCACGCAGAAGGCCACTGATTACAGCAACACTGGCCACTCAAATTGTAGCCTTCTTTGTCATGGGAGCACAAATTTTCCAGTTTGCTTTCTTTTTTGCTGGGGGTAAAAGGGGTGAGGAGGGGTGTGTTAAAGAGTGTTTAAATGTCTAAATACATACGTAAACACAGGAAACCTGTGGCTTAGGGTCCTGCAGACTCACGAGGGTGAGAAATGCCACCTGCCCCAGGGTAGTCCAGTGGTAGCCTCTGCACTGCTTGAGTCCAGGGCAATGGCCACACTTCATAGTCCCTTCTCTCCCGTCCTGGAAATCAGACCCTGCACCCCTCATTCCCACTCCTTGCTGTCTCCACAGTATCTGAAGGACCGGCAAGGGATAAAAGGCTCACCAAAGCTCCCCTCGCTGCTCTTCTTCGTATAGGCTCCTTTCATGGTGTCACTGGACAGCCAGGAAAGAAAACACAGGACTTCTTTCATTCACTGTGCAACACTGCATTAAGAGTATCTTCACCTCTGGATTTCTCAAAATGGGAATGCATGTTTCCCCATGGTGGGGGGCTGGGTGAGTCTAAGCACTTGCAAATTATGTGGTGAAGCAGGATGAAGAAAAGTCCTGTGGCAACCCTGGTGAAATTCTCAGGAGGCTGATGTCAAAATTACTAGAAAAACATCAGTGTCAGCGCTGGCATTACTTCAGCAGAACCACTGGTTTGTCATCGCTGCCCCTGCAGGCACTCTGTGAGGAAGAAGCTATGGCACTTCTCAAAGTAAGATTTCTCCAACTGGATGCAATTTTAAAAGTGTGTTTTACAAAATCCATGTGCTTCATCTGCCTGATGGCAGCAACTCCTGACGAAGATCTGCTCTTGTTCTTACCTTTAGATACCTCCCTGTTGTTCCCCCACTAGAAATTAATAAAATTTAATGTCACTTAGCATTTTGAAACTCTATACTATGTTTCATTACAGAAATATTATCAAGTATCTGCTCTTACTGGAAAATTGCTTTACATCAGTAGGGAACAAATCTTGTACTCCCGGATTTGAAATACCCTTTGTTTAGATGTGAGAAATCCTCCATTAGTACTTGCACTTATTTGTAGGTTCAGTTGATTCTCTGAGCTCAAAAAGTATGAAGCAAGCATGGTCTGAAAAACATCAAAATAGGTAAAAGCCACCACAGTCAGCTCTGCTACTGAATTTACCACCAGCTATTCAAACTGAACCGAGAAAATTCTCAGCCCTTAGGTGTAAAATTAAGGATGTGTGAACAAGAACCATTCAGCTTTTTTTTTAATATATATAGAAATGCTTCCAATTATCAAATGAAATACTTCATTCCTCAGAAGAAAAAAAAATGCAAGCAGGTGGAAGACTGAACCAGCTCATAATGAGTTTTAAGATATCTGACATTTTTGACTGTTAGCCATAGTTGGTCACATTTGCCAAGTCTGGGCAATCCCCATAAGAGAATCTATTGTTAAAAGTTCTTTTCTCCTTCCTCCCAACAAAAATCAGCACATTTCACCAGGAACACTTCCCGGTTCTCACAGGTGCAGCTTGCAGATGAGAGAGGAAAATCATCACTTTTAAAAATTGGACACCCTCCCTCCTCCCAATATAGCGTTGAGAACTTGAAGCAATTTCCAGAGGATCTTGATCTTTTTGTTTAAAAGCATTCAATCAATTTGGGATCTACTTTTTTACAATTTATTCCTTGGAATAGTTATGTAGAGGGAGTCCTGTTTTGTTCCTTCCACAAGTGTGCATAGCTATCAATACTGGGACATAAATATATGCAAAAGAAAAATCAAAGTCCACTGCTTATTTGATCTTTGCAGTCGCTGCTATCATGGTAAAAAGAATGATGCCAATCTATCTTAAAAGGATGTTAGCATTGGCAAAACGAATAGATATCCATTAAACAATTGAGACTGACCTGCTCATTTAAATTAAATCCCTTCTGGGACTGGGCAGATCTGAAGCAGTGACTTGGAAGTAAAAGGCTACTTAAGAGAGACTGGAATTGTTTCAAATTCCAAACAGGGAGCATCTCACTTATCTAGAGACAACGTCATGACAAACTGGGAAATAAACAAAATCCTTGCAAAAAAACCAAAGAATGGACATGATAAATTACCTCAAATCCTTCACTCAAGTTTGCAATTCAAAGGAAGAAAAACATAGTAACTCCTTATAGACCTACAGGTTACAGTTTATAGTTAAGGAAACAGTCAAGGAAGCATGCAGATTAATGAACATTCCAATACTGTAAATCTAGTTAGATGCCAGCGAAGCTTCTCCCACTCTCTACTCAGTTCACCTTTATATCAGATAAAACACTTATTTTGTATATATTGATTTATTTCCAGTTTCTAAAATCAGAACAAAGACTCTGCAAGAGCCTCGTTCAGAGAATATACATTATGTTTAAGACAGAGGAATACAAGAAAGAATCTTCTTATTTACATGTTGCCCCCAAAATAAGTCCTATGAACCCAGAATCCAATCCCTATCAAATAGTTACATCCTATGACCACAATGCATGTCCAAAAAGAATTTGAGTAGACCTGTTTGTGAACTCTCTCTTGGTAAGCTGTCTGGGACAGGAGGAGGAAGCCGGAATGGAACTGATGGTGGCTTTGGCAACTGTCTGGTGTTGCCAAACTTGAGAGAAAATGCAATGGCTTCAGCAATGCCCAGGGACTCCAGTCAGGTCAGACCAGTTTCAGATCACGGAATTCTCACAAGAACTTCCAGCAATGAGGTCTCACATACATCAATCTGGGCAACAAAACCAAATGGTATCATGGGACGCTAACACTATGTCCAGGACTTGAGATCCAAAGCAATAATTCAAATGTAGCACTATTCCATCACTGGAATTTTACATTCGTTTTGAAACAAAGGTACATGTATTTTAAAGCTGAAAAAGCTGAAGAAGTCATTGCTCCCTAACGTTAGAGAGCACAGTACCAGAAAATTGCTTCCTCCAGTCACACCATCTCCTCTCAGATGAGTGCAGAAGAGCCCTTCCACTTGGAGAAACCTACCATCTGCTTCTTCAATGTGATAGTGAAGGCTACAGGCTACCAAAAGGGCACTCCTACAAGGAGGCATCTTCCTTGTGTGCCATGACAGAGAAAAACAGAAGCAACTGCTATAGTGATTAAGAAAGATATTGCATACTTTTTTGGCAAGTATCCTATTGAGGTAATAAGCCCACTGATGATCTCCCTCATTTTTTTCTGATTTCATTGCAATGTGCAGGCACTTCACACAGCTGAGTGAAACACCTGAGACAGAGCTGCTGAAGCTGAGCATGTACACAGAGGACAATACCCCAAGCCAGCAGAACTCCAGCTGCCAGTATAGCCAGAAAGGGGGAATCTTCACCAAGGACGCTCTTCAACTCAGTGATCGTAGTGAAAACACAGTGATCATGCTTAAGATTGCATGCTCATATGTCATTACACTACTACAAATAAACCTGCGTGCAGAAATGCTCCTTCATTTGGTGCAGATAAATTTTTTCTCACCTCACCTTTCTATGCAATTTCATTATAATCTTTTGGTAACACCATAAAAGTTCCACCACCATGACTTTTCCCTACATTTGCCAAAACATTTCCCATTTTTCAACAGATCTCTATACTGTATCATAAAAAGTCTTTTGTTCTAAACCAGAAGCAACTATCATTTTGCATAGACTGACCTTCACTATAAAATTGACCATTCAATGTCTTTCAGATGCCTCTGTGTTTATTTCAATGGCTAATATTTGGCTACAACATTCCTTCCATAAAATTACTGTCTTCAAATTGAAGCCTGAAGATACACAGAAGGAACTGCTTCCCACAGTACTTTGTTCCAATGGTTAATCTGTCTTCACTGTTAAAAGCTCATACCCTATTTCTAACTTGAATTCATATGGCTTTAGCTTCAAGTTCATTTTTAAGCCCATCTGCACAAGAGAAGAGAGGCTTTATTACCTACTATTTCCATAAAGGACTTTCTACCACTCAGGCAAGACACCTCCGGTCCTCTTCTGATAAAACTAAACACACTCAGCTCTTAACTATTCCAAATTGTAAAAACTGTCAGTCCAGAATTGCACTGTAATACGGCTAAAGGAATGCAATACATTTGGAATTAAAAAAATAATTAAGATTATTCTTACTGTCTAGGATCTTGTGCATTGAAAGCAGGGGTAAGAACTTTAGAGTCAACTGCTTTAATATCACTTTTATGGTAGTGTTACAGCAGTGTTTGGGCAGCAGCAGCAAGGGCCAGCATGATGTTTGAATATGTGAGTATATAAAGCCTGAACAGCAAGAGGGAAGCAGGTGTTCCTCCTTCTGTAAAGAATAAGAGTAGACACCAAAACTGAATGCAGATAGATATGAAATACTGGGGATTTCATGGGCCATAATTAAAGGTTAAATTACAAGTTTTACAGTGTGAAGCTCATGAAAAATGACTTATATGGATAAGTCATTAGTTAGTGGATTCCATAAGACTTGTTGACTGGGTATAGGTAGTTATACATGACAAAGAAGCTTAATTGTAAAGGAAAAATAAGACTTTTCAACCCTGCTGAAAAAAAGCACAGCAAGAAACAATGTCAGGATGTTGGTATTAGGAAAAAACTATTCCAAGAGAAGATGCAATTTCCTTATAAACAGGGCAATGAATAAGAAAACTGACTACCAAGAAAGATGAGCTAATCTTTAGTTGATATTTTTAAAGTCAGACTACATGTTCTTCTAAAAATAGAATTAAATCCAGTTGCAGGATAAATACTATAGCCAAAGGTTCACAAAAGTTTTTTCCAGCCTTGAAGAATGAGTTTGTAAATCTTTTTGAGACAGGACACTGGGCTAAGAGAAGATAAAAGGAAGACATCACTATATAACTAATTCGACCTTGCAGTACCCCCTAGGCATCCAAACCTGGCCACTGTGAGAGACAAACTACCAAGCCAGACAGACCTTTGGTCTGACCCAGTGCAGCCGTTCTTATGCTGTTCATCCCATTTCCTTCAGAGGTTACACGGAAAAGAGGGCAGCTTTGCAAAACCCTGATCATCCTCATAATACTGGCAGCTCTGCTTTAAGACAATGAATGCCCTAGGTCATGCATGCAGGGCTCAGCAATACTTTTTCTGATTATTGTCTGCAGCTATAGATGTTTTGCATTTTTCTCTGATATAACAGGCTATGCCAGTCTATTTTCCCCTTTACCAATTATTTGAGTTGGTACAAGCATTCTCTGTTCCTGGTAGGCCAGTTAACACATCTTTGTCAACTCACTGGAGTCATGCTAACAACCAGGTTTGCAGTTGGGAAGGCATTTTACCCACATTAAAGTTGAGACAGATATTGAAGGCTCCCTCTCACTCCACAACATATGTCTGTATGTCACCTGATGGAGGGCCAGCCATGCCGTCCCCAAGTGCTGGTGACAGTTTAGTCTCCCCACACTTGCCTATGGCACAGTTTACTTTCTTAAGAACGAGATGCTTTGGTATAATTAAGACATTATGTTCTCTATGCTGAGTTCAATCCTTCTACTGGGTAAAAGTTAATGGCCTAAAATAATCTTGTCACGCCTTCTGTATAGCAACTGGCCCCTTATGATTTATCCCTTAAGAAGCATTGCTGTATTTCCCCCCATATTTGATGTTACAAAAGCAGGATATCTCAAGCACAAAACACAAACTGGAACAGAATGCAGGGGACAGACACAGTAATGCAGTATCACAATGAGAACAGAAGTTTGTCCTCCTTTGATAGTCTTCTAAGTCTATTTCTGAACAAATAACTGGTAGCGTCTTTTACTTTTGCATCACTGAAACATTCTCTGGTTACAAAACTGTTCTTTAAGATAACAAACCACAGTTCTTATCCACTTTACATAATTGCTTTTCAATATCCAGGCACACACATTGTTTTATGTAGCATCTTCTTTCTACAGTGCAGAAGGGGTTACAATAAGAGGCACTCAATCACCCTTCTTGCTCCCCTTCCTCCAATTTCCCTTCTCATCCTCTGCCCGCTGAGCAGGTCTCTGCAACATCCCCAAAGTAACAGCATGAGCTTCTACAGTTCGAAGGACAGCACTAACCATCTCAATGTCATTATTCAGGAACACTGGCAAGACACACCTCTGCACACCACGATCATGAAGCTAATCTATCATTCAGTAGCACCAGTCCCAGCCTCTTACGAGTTTCTCTCCAGCTACTGTTTTGTTGCTTTCTTCACTCTTTACTGTATCTTACCTTAAGTTCATAAATCCATCAGGCCAGAAACTACATTCTTTCAAGTCGCACTTCTCTAGTACCTGCCAAACTGGGCATTAAGCCTCACTAGAGCTCACTGGAACTTCTGAAAATGTGCAAAGAACAACTCTTAAATGTGCTCCTCCCAGCTCTCAATTTCTTTCATTGAATGTCCATCTTCTCCCTGTACATAAATAAATACATAAATAAAGTCCTGTTTGCAAAAGGATGTCATTTAAAGACTGAGTCTGTCACCTATGAAAAATTGTGGCAATTGCATGAGGTGCCCAGTGACAGGAAGGGGTACATATCATCTCACCTCTCTAAAAAGGCAGGAAGGAGGATCTGGGAAATGGCAGGCTACTCAGCCCAACCTCGGCCTCTTGTAGCCTTATGGAGCAAGTTCTGGAAGCCACTTCCAGGCACCCTAAGGACAAGGTGACTATGAACAGGCAGCCAGATTAAACAAGGCAAAACCATGCCTATGAACCTGACTGAGTTCTATGATGAAATGACAGGCTCTGTGGGTACGCAGAGGGCAGTGGATGCTGTTTGCACTGACTGCAGTAAGCCTTTCGATGTAGTCTCTCATAGCATCCTCATGACCAAATGGGGGAACTACAGACTGGACGCCACCCAGTAAGAAAGGTCAGTGAGAAACTGGCTGAACTGTCAGGCCCAAACAATAATGATCAATGGTTTGAAACCTCTGTGATAGCCAATTATTAAAAGCACGCCTCAGGAGACAGTACTGGGATACTGTTCAGTGATCATTAGTGATCTGGTGGAAACAGACAGAACATACTCTCAACAAGTTCAGAAATAATGGCATGTTAGGGAGGGGAGCCACTGATACGCTGGAGGGTGAGGGTACCACCCAGAGGGACCTTGACAGATTGGAGGAATGAAAAGACAGAAGCTTCATGAAATTAATGAACAGAATAGAATAGGTTAGATTCCATTGGAAGGGACCTACAATGATCATCTAGTCCTACAGCCTGACTACTTCAGGGCTGAGCAAAAGCTAAAATATATTAAGGGCATTGTCCAACTCTGAACCTCCCCTGACACAGCTCTGAACTATTCCCGTGCATCATGTCACTGGATACCAGAGAGAAACATGCTGATGCACCTCCCTCTCCACTCCTCCTTCTCAGGAAGCTGTAGAGAGCAATGAGGTCACCCCTCAGCCTCCTTTTCTCCAAACTAGACAAACCCCAACTCCTTAGCCACTGTCCATAGGACGTTCTTTCCAGACCTTTCACCAGCTTTGTTGCCCTCCTCTGGACACTTTCAAGTATCTTAACATCCTTTCTAAGTTGTGGGGCGCAGAACTGCCCCCCACAGTACACAGAACACAATATTGAAGGTGAGGCCTCACCAACACTAAATACAGTGAGACAATTGCATCTTTTGACTGGCTGGTTGTACTGGGTTTGATGCACCCCAGGATGCGGGTTGCCCTCTTGGCTGCCAGGGCTCACTGCTGACTCATATCGAACCTACTGTCAACCAGTCCCTCAGATCCCTTTCTGCAGGGCTGATCTCCAGCCACTCCTCTCCCAATTTATACTTGTGTCCAGCATTACTCCATCCCAGGTGCAGAATCCAGCGTTTGTTCTTGTTAAATTTCATCCCATTAATCATAGGCCAATGCTCCAGCCTATCCAGATCCCTCTGCAAGGCCTCTTGTCCTTTGAGAGGCTCAACAGCATCTCCCAGTTTAGTATCATCAGCAAACTTGCTAACAGTGCATTTAACTCCTGTATCCAAATCATTGATAAAAACATTCAACAGGACTGTCCCTAGAATTGAACCCTGCTGATGACCGGTTGCCAGCCAGATGTACCCCCGTTCACGACAACCCCTGGAGTGCTGCCAGTTCTTCAGCCAGCACACCGTGTACCTGCTTATCTCACAGTTGGACAACTTGTCCAGAAGGATGCTGTGAGGGACAGTATCAAAAGCCTTACTAAAATCCAGAAAAACTACATCCACCCTTCATCTCCAAGGTAAGTGACTTTATCATAGAGGGATATCAATCAGGAACTTCCTTTGTGACCCCACGTTGGCTGTGCCTGATGATTGAATTGTCCTTTAAATGCCTTTCAGTAGCACCCAGTATGACCTTTTCCATAAGTTTTCCAGGTACTGAGGTTAGTCTAAACAGGTCTGTAGTTTCCTGGGACTTCCCTCATGCCCTTCTTGTAAAATGGAATAACACTGGCCAGCTTCCAGTCAGCAGAGACCTCCTGAGACTCCCAAGACCTTTGTAACATCCATTAGCTCCTTCAGTGCCCTGGGATGAATCCTCATGGACTTAGGAACATTCAACTTACAATTTCAGTGTCCACAAATGGAAACTCACTGTTCCTGCAGCCATGGTCCTCCAATCCAGAGGACTGAGCAGCCCAAGATCTGTCAGTAGTATTAGAGACTGAGGCAAAAAAAAACATTTGAATGCCTCCACTTTTTCTTCATCCTGATTTGTCAGGTGAGCATCTTCAACAAGTATTGGTCCAATGTTTTCCTTAGGTCTCCTCTTACTATTAATGTACTTCAAAACACCTTTTTTGTTGCCTGACACAACACCGGCCAGTTTCAACTCTAATTAAGCTTTGGCCTTTTGGGTCTTCTCCCTGCATATGCGAACCACAGCTCTGTAATCTTCCTGCAAAACCTAACCTTGCTTCCAGAGAACATACAATTTCTTTTTCCTCTTGAGTTCCAAGAGGAGTTCCCTGTTCAGCCAAACTGGTCTTCCATGCCACTTGCTTGACTTTCAACACAAAAGGATTGCCTGCTCACATGCTGTTAAAAGGTGGTTCTTAAAAACTGACCAGCACTCATGGGCCCCTAAGCCCTCAAAAGCAGATTCCCAGGGGACACTGCTAATTAGCTCGCTGAGTAGCTAAAAGTTAGCTCTCTTTTAATCCGGAGTAGCAACTTTCTTGTTACATCAAGAATTTTAAACTCAACTGAGTTCAGTGTGATCCCTGTGGCCAAGCCACCTACCATCACATCTCCCACAAGTCCTTCTCGATTCACAAACAACAAGTCTAGCAGAGCATCTTTCCTAGTTGGCTGAGTAGTCATGACAAGAAATTTTCTTCAACATACTTCAGGAATTTCCCAGACTTGCTTGTCACAATTGTATGGTATTCCCGGTTGATGTCTGGGAAATTAAAGTCTCTCACAAGGACAAGGAGAGAAGACAAACCTGGAAAAAGACTGGGGAGTCCTGGTGGACAAGAAGTGAAATATGACTTGTGTATCTTTGAAGCAATAATTACATACTGGACCACCTTAGTAGAAACACAGCTACCAAATCGAGGCACATTATTATTCCTTTCTACTCAAGCAATCCACACCTGAAGCACTGTGTCCTTCACCATGAGGACTGTGAGAGTACAGCGTGAGTTATAAGGCATCTGCCTTAGAGGACAAGAGACAAACCAATGCAGCTTGTTCATTCATCTAAGAATGCTGCAGATATTCAAATCTGTATCAAGCTACTGAAGTCTGAAGACAGATTTTGATAAATACCCTGAAGTAACAAGCTATATGATTCATTTAGCTTGTCTACTATCTCAGGAGAATCAAATTTGGTTGAGTCTGACTGACCTGCAAACGGATTCTAACCTAGAAACAGGAAAGACAGGACAGCTGCAAAAACTTGAGTCTCTTGGCACTTCCAGAAAGTTGCATGGCAGGAAGTATGGCTTACCAAGACAAGGCCTGCCACAGTTACTCTTCAGTACTCCCACGGGCACATTCAACCTCTAAAGGCAAGGAAGACCTCCTAGGAGCTTACAACCTAAGTAAGGGCTTAACCAGATGAACAGTGTTACTGACCTCAATAGGAAAATCTGATAATTATCCTTCCCTGTCCCCCAGGAAAAATCATATGAAGTCTGGCGACTGCCCCCTGCAAAATGAGCAAGATGAAGGCTGCTGATTCCCCAACACCTCTCTTATAAAAATTTTAAGACCATCCCGACACCTCAGCAGAAACAGAACTACTCTGAAGGATACTTAGAATGTAGCAAGATATATCAGAATTGGTTTTCAAAAGAGAAACACAAAGGCCAAAATTTTAGCTGTAATCAGTAATCTGAGTAAGTCTGTTGAATAAATTCAAACCAAGAGAGGCTGTGGAGGATCCTTCATGAGATGAAAAACACTCAGTTGGCACAAATACTTTTTTACAAAAATAATCCCTGGCACTGAAAACAGCCTGAAAGTTTGATTACGAGGCTTCCTACCTTAAAATTTAGCTGCAGGTTGTCAAGAGAATGTGACCACCTTTCCCCCTCACTGTGTTCAAGAGTGCCAAATAGTCAAGCTACTACTCTTCAGGTTTGCCTTCTCTTTGTATGTTCTAGGTTAGGCCCTCCAGTGCTGAGACTGCCTGCGCTATCTCTTAAGCACCACTGCTCAAAATAATGACAAAATAAGACAATCCAATGACTACTTATAAACAGGAACACTCCTCTCTTCACATAACCCTTACAGCTTGTCCTGTAATCCAAACTGACCTCTGTACTGCTTCAGCAAGGTAAAAAGACTTTCCTTGTTCCAATTAGTTCTAAAATGTACCACCATCAAAAAAAAATGTTTTGAGAGGGATTTGCAATGACAGATCTGACAGTTTGCTTGGGCTGCGAAATATAAATCCAATTTGGATCTCTCTCCAAGAGTAAGCAGGTATTAGGGGATCAGACACGGACAGTGTGTCTGTAGTATAACTGTATTTGTCAATCATGATTTAGTGAGTCATTCAATTTTTGTTTTGTGTATGTTATGACCATTTAACATTTTAATACAGAGTTAAATATAAATCACTGCTTTATAGCCTCACAATCAAATCTGTCCCTCAGCTATTTGATTTATAAAGTAGAGTACAAGACTGCAAAAGCACTAAAATCATGCAAATTTTGTTATCTGCTTTAGAGTGCTAACTGCACCTCTCCATTCAAAATTAATTTTACAAGCTTAAATAGTCCTGTCTGAAAGCTCCACACGGTGGGGAAAGCAAACAGTTCTATGTATACACAAATTTCCTATTTTTAATGGACTTAAGAAGCCATGAGGCCACCTGTTCTTTGACACATGCTATCCAGGTGTATATTCTAAAAATGTTGCCCAAAATAAGCTCCAGGCAGAGTAATTCAAGAAAAGTAAGTGGAGTGTGATCAGGAATCCAAAAAAAGAGAGGGAAGAAATCACTATCCATATATTTTGCAACACAGAAGGTAATGGGTGATCAAGTCAAAATGCTATAAGAGAATCTCTTTTGTGTATGCTGCAGAGTAAAGTACAATCATCAGTAGGTGGAGACACCTCTGGTAGATACGGCACACAATACATTTTGAAGTGAGGGAAAACATGAGGCAGAAGTGGTCTGATCAATACTCAGAATGCTCTGAACTCAGGTGATACTTTAAATGGCTTTTTTTGTTCAATGGCATGTTAACTTCAACGGCAAGTGTCATTTAGAAATGCTAGCAGTCATTTTTTAATTTATATATGGAGAAATGGAAGTTTTGTATATCCTCTACTATACTCCAAGGATATTCAAGGGCCCAAGTTCCTTTCCAGGACTCCAGCTTGCACATTTAATGTCCAAGTAGTTCTCCCAAATCCTTATCTGGTAGGAGATTTAAGAAAGAACATGCAATACACAAGCAAGACTAAAGACATTCAGAGCAAGGGAGAAGGTCTAATGGACCATGCTGCCAGTGAGCCAATGGCAATTTCTGAATGGACAAGCACTGTATTTGCTTTGCTAAAAGCAACACGATTAGAGTCCATTAGTACATGGCCTGAAAACATCCTGCTAATACAGAATTCAGGTTCCACATTTCAACTTGTTTGCAGTCCCTCCTCATCCCCCAGCCAAGAAATCCTCCCGGCCTGGAAGAAAGCAGGGGGAAACTTTTGCCTCCAAGAGCGGCAGTGGGACTTTCACCCAAAAAATGCCAAATGTACAAACAAGCAACATGTCCGGGGGTGAATAAAGATCTGAAAACCCAAAAGAATCTGTACATGACCCAGCACATATGAGCTGGAATCGGGGAAAGAGATGAATGCATAATAAATACAGCAATAGCAAGAACATTTTTAAAAGCCACTGCGGTCCCAACACTGATTACCCTTTTTTAAACATAGATTCACAAACATGATTTAGGTATGTGGGGCACGCAGATCAGTCTGGATGATGGCACGCGTCACGCACCAATACTGAAGAGATCGCTACTGCCAAACAAGATATTTGGTGAAGACACACACCAAAGTCAAACAATTCCAAAATCCAGCAAGCTTTTACAGTTGCAATGCTTCCTTTTAGCTGTATCCAGGGCTCTTCTCTGGTGGCATTTTAAAAAAGTTACTGGAGGCAGCAATAGTGGCTTTCTCAGCTGCTGGTGTTTTCCCAGTCCACTCAGAGTTCTGGGATCTCAGGGACGGTGTTGCTGGTAGCTCTGACTCTGCTGCATCCATGTGGACAGATAAAGTTGCTGGAATATAAAATTGCAGGAAAGGGGGAACAGGGGAAGAGAGTAGGAAAGGGCAATAAAAAAAAAAAAGTTAGAACAAGTGACTTCATGACAAACACCTCATATACATAATTTCTTATATAAATGTGTTATTTTCTGAGTTCCCACAAGTTTCCCTGCCAAATTCCTTTGAAATACACGTTCTTGATAGCATTAACACCTTTGCCCTAATGAGTCTCACATTTGGAACTCAGAGTTCCTAGTCCACTACCTAGTTCTCTTAGTCAAAGTCCTGTGGAAAATCAAGAGCTTTAGCTGTCCTGTTATGAAACTGAATCAATTCATAATCACTCAACTGAAGGTAACTTGATCTCTTCACAAAGACACAATTAATCCTGTATCCTGTATTCAAAGTCTCTGAAGGCTTGACAAATTTCAGGTTGCAAAGCTCAGTTAAAGAGGAAAATATACATCTCCTCTTTACCCAGTAAAGGCAGTACCATGAACCTCCACATATATGCAATATGGTGAATCAGCATATTATAACAAGAAGCTACTTGCTAAACTAAGTTGGAATCCATTCTCATTTTTTCAGTGCAACCACTGCTTCAAAATGGGACAGGTTACAATTAGCAAGAGAGATTTGCAGATCCATAGTTCAACCCATCAGTCACCCAAATTTCCAGTAGGAAAATCCAGTAGGATTCTCAGAAACCTAGAGATAAAAGAGTTTACTCCCATTCTCAGTATCCTGAATCACTTGATCCTCACAAGCAGAACAGGGCAGGAGTAATTACCACAGGCGTCTTTGGGATAACTAGAATTTTTTTGAACAAGTAACTGCTTTAGTATGAAACACATCTCGTTTTCATTGTATTCTAACAACAGATAATAGCTGTTGTGTGTTTTTACTACAAGTTGCATCTGCTGCTCTGTAGTGGATGAAGGATAAAGAGGCCATAACAAGCCTCAACTAGAGGACTCGCTGCTTTGAAGTTTAAATAAAAAGCTGGTTTGATGCTTGAGGTTCCACACTCGGTCGACAATCCTGCTTCTTTACATCCAAAACAGTGAGTCATTCCCATATAACCACAACACCACAGCTGATAACACTACATTGCATATTTTACTTCTAGCTCATCAACTTCCTCCATCTGAAGGTAATATGAAACATGCAAGAAAAAAAGTAAGTCAAAGTCCTTAAACTAATAATCACCACCAATACTACACTGTGGGCCCCTTGCAAGCAGCCTCCCCACTCCAGCTCTCCATCTTTGCTCATAAAAAGAAAAAAAATCAAAGGACTGAAACAGGCTTCTTGCTGCTGGGTACCATCACACCATGACAAAGAGGGAATGCATTAGCAAGAAACAGGAGAGGGAAAATTCAGCAAATCGCTACTACTCATCAGACTGTTCTCTGACAAGCAGTTTCAGAGGCTGCTAACTGGCACATTTTAGAAATTATTAATTTTCACAAGCTAAGTGTAAATACATTCTGAGGCATGTATTCAAAAGCCTATTTATGCAGATTTTTACCCCCAGACTCACTGTAATACCTGAACAGGATGCCATGTGCGCTGCTACATATATAAGGGACTGGACCACATAAACATTAAAAACATCAATGTAAGGCTGAAAAATTGTTCACCATTTATTTCACAGCCATTTTTCTTGTGGCCTACTCTGACAAACAGAAGACACACACGACAGTCTTCATTACTTCATCTTCATAACTACCATGAGAATAACATTTTATACAGTATTTCTCAGACAAGTTCTACTGTGCCACTGAGGACATTATTCCAAATCTGTTGTACTTCAAAGGAAAGCAACTAAACACAAAGACACCATCCATGCCTTTTGAAGCCCCTAAGTCTTGGATCACCAAAAGTTCAAAGAACCTTTATTACTACAGATTTTCTTCCTCCCTCTGCACTGGCTGTTGGTCACCGAGTTGGATGAACTTCTATTCTCATCCAGATTAGCCAGTCTTACTTCCTCCAGATTTCCTTATTCTACTGCCAAACTACACCAGCCAGACTTTTATTCTTACCCAGTGAAAACTGCATGCTTTAGGGCTCGCATACTTCTCAACTGTGTAGTGTAGAAAGCACTAACTTTCCTTTTCAATCTCTCTCAACATTTGCATAAGTTTGCTCACAACTCATTTTTGATAACACTCACAACATTGCACTTCCTGAAGTGCAAATGAGTTTTAAATTTTCTACCCGCTTTTTGTTGCTCTCAACAGCCAGGCCTTTTTCCAAAATCCTATTCTTTAACAGCTATGTCATTTATGGTGTTTGGGCCAATTAGCCTCAAAGGGCAGGACTAATACCAGAAGTTTAGTGCTATAACAATACAACAGAGATCTAGGCACTTCTGCTACAGTAATGCATAGGGTTTTATGTTCATACAAAGGGTCTTTGACAAATTATGTTTTACCAGAATCCATAGAATACTCACAATTCATAAAAGTACGTGAGAAGACACAAAATAAACTTAGTTTGCATGGCTCCCAAATAAACATATCTCTAGCTCACTTCTCTCATTCCTGCAGCTAGAAGGGAGATAGCATCCACATCTCATATGCCTTTTATTAGCATCTTCTGATTTCAGCCAAATTCAACTCAAAACTTTCTGTGGATGGTGGGGGGTGAAGCGACAGGGGAAGATTTGTAGCTGCATGTTTAAGAAAGAAGCTAAATTCATCACAATGACAGGGGAGAGTGTTGGCAGAGATTTGAGCTATTTATTCTTTTAGGAAAATCCTATAAAGAATGACATGAGGAAGCCTCTATCTGCAGTCTTGTTCATCACACTGGTGAGGAGTCCGATAACAGATGTATGCAGTAGCGTGATTTAGTGCCGGGAGCTGGCCCCTGATGTGTATTAATACAGCGGCAAAGCGGAACGAGCCCCTCTTCATCACTCATCTCTATAAAAGAGGTGGAATCCGAGATGGCCCGATGTTCGGCAGAGCAAGCCCATTTGTTCTGCTGACTGATGGAGCCAGCTCAGGCTGTGTCCTTCACCTCCATGGGGCACTCAGGTTGCAAAAAAGGAGATCACTGAAGCAGGACCTGGTCAACAAGTGAGACGAGAGCAGTTGGACTCAGCTAAAGAGCTATTTAAAGGTGAAGAAATCCTGCACCCTGTGTGCCTGCAGTGACAGGCATGGGCCTGAATTCTGATTCACCTGTGTTTCACCTTTTGCAGAGAAAATAAAGCAACGCAAACATAAAAAGCCTCTGTAGTGAGAAAATGAGGCTGTCATGATTCCTCAGGTACAGGAGAAGACCAGTATAAGACATTTATGTAGGGGCAAATAGATGCTTGGTAAGGGAGAAAAATCTGTATCTATCTTATCAATGTCTAACAAGCATAAGAGTCTTCAGTTAATACTACATTACTGCAGAGTAACCATACATGTTTCTTTAGGCATTAGTAATTCCAAAGTCAGATCACCTTTGGAAGATATAATACCCAGATTTCAAAAGTTTCCAAGTTACACACCCAGGTTATGCTCCAGCTGCAATTAGGAGGCTGCTGTAGAAAGCCAGCTAGGGCACAGCTTCAGTTACCCAATCATAAAAGTTTCTTTCTGCAAGTCAGTATTGTAGCAAACCCTGTCCATAGGCGTTAACTTTGCTGGACGTATTTCTATACTTGGCCTAAGGAAGAGGTCTTTACCATTTCTGACCGTTAAAGAACTTTGCAGCACTTTTCTCTTGATGATAAGCACAAGCATCCTGTCCAGATTCCAGTAACTATATTCTCCTTCCTTATTTTCTAATACATAGTTTCTCTCCCTCATCTCCCTCCAAAAAACAATCTTTCAAACCTCTGTGCTATTTTCCAGTGCTGAGTTCCACTCCAGATGCAGATTCAACTCTTCAAAAAGTGTTTACTATATAATTTGCCTATTTTGAAACACGTAGGCAGAGAAATAGAAGCTCTCCCTATAGAAAAGCAATGCAGTACAGAATACACTCTGAACAATAAATAAATGGACAGGTAACAGTGAGACACTAGCACTCATACCAAGAAAACCTAGCATCCCAGAACTAAAATTCTCTGGCTATGCATATACGATTTTACTAACCCTTTCACTACAGAAGTTTGAATGCCCTGGCATGGATTACTCAAAAAGCCAGAAAAGAATATCCTAAATAAATAGTCAGTAACAGATGACATTTTTGCTAAGCAACAGATTATTAATTTAATGTTCTTTTATCTTCTTTTTTTAAATACAGAACTTTTCAGACAGTCTGTAATCTAGTCCTGTGGCCTGGAGAGTTAGCACAACTTTCTTCTCTGCTTCATTATTTTACCCAGCCCAAGGAAGACATCCAAACTTCATTCCTCCTATTCATCATCACTTCCTTCAGCCTTCCTCACTGTTTTCCCATCGCCATTTTTCCCCATGAGCTTATCCGCTACCTCATTACTGGATTACAACAATAGTTTTTTAATAAACTAGTTGGAAGAACATGGGTTGCTTGATAGGAGGCAAAATATTTCAAGAGGGAGTAGAGTGAGAGGCCAGAAAGTCTACTAAATCCCTCTGTGTTCTGCAGATTAAAACTTCTTCAGATTCTGGTGAGTAACAAATCACTTTCCAGAAATATACCATATGAAAATAAACCAGCATTTTAATCACTACATCCCCAGAGCAAGAAAAAGAAAAATGTGACTATTTTCATCACAAGAGTAAGACAACTCTCAGGGAATAGCTAGTCTCACCCAGTGATGATACAAAAATTTCCAGATTTCTACTCGTGTAAAAGTGGCTCTGGTACCCTTTTTCAGAGCGTTTACAGACATCAGCTAATGTCAGATCAACAATGAAAGAACACACTGCGTATACTTATCACCTCCTTATTACCATGTATTGCATAATTTAGGAATGGTGGAAATAACACCTTATGAAGAAACAGATTATTACCCACTGTACAGTGAAGCACTGTAAATTATATTAACTTACCATAGTGGCAGCGTCAAAGATTTGTTTAGTAGGCAGCTTTGGATGCTATGCAAAACCACATGATACTCTCTCTCAAACACATTTCATTAGTTTCAAATCAAGGTAGTGCTATTTTTGACTAATGTCACTCTAGCACTTTGCTCAAGAGGGACACAACTTTGGAAATGCTAACACACAGATTACCTGATGCTGGGCTGGACATGGAGGCTGCAGCTGGCTTTCGTTTCCTCTTGATGTCCCTTGAACATGGTGGTCCGAGGTGTAAACTGGCTTGCCTACAGAGAAATTAAAACAAATTAAAAATCTGTTCCAGCATTACCTTCCTGTAAGATTCTGGCCAATCACTCATCAAATCCCATCAGCTTCGTAACTAGTAGGAAGCACAAATCAAAAGCTTCTCAGGGAAGTTTTGCTCACATTCTTCACTAATATACCATTAAGCTCCCATTTCTTTTAAGAGCTCACACACATAAACGGCTCAGAAGAATAACTATTTCTTAGCCTTTATAGGATCAGGTTTTGTATTAACTTTAAAATAACTCTTTGCATAAGTGAAGTTGCGATCAAGCTGTGATATGACACATGCCCTACCATTACTTCTCTACAAGCGTAGCAAATATCTGCACTATTGCTCTTGGGAAAAATTCCATGGTATTTGTCCCCTTATTCAGAAACTATTTTGCAACCTATTTAATACTGTAGAGTCATCTTAGAATGTACCTGTATTCCAAATGTTCATGCATATTGTTTCCACTACAGTAGTAAGTTCATAAAGTTAGGAATGCCAAGTTGTCTCATGCATATTCAAAATTATGATTTCCTTATCGAAGTGCTATGAAAACAGCTGAATGTAGCTTATGGTAATAAAGCCTCACTGCACCTGTAAACTGCCTGAAAGGCATAATCTGCCCCAGTCACACCAACTATTAAGCCTGAAGCCTACTGATGACCAGTTTCACCATTTGCCAATTAAGATGAAACCTGCGTTATTGGGACTGACTTCAACTCCTCCAAGTTCCAGACACAGGAAGAAGAGAAGTGTAATTCAGAAAAAACAGTCTTGGCAGTGGACCAGAGAACTTTCTCAAATACAATCCAAATGAACACAAATGCATAATTTAGCAATGACGCTTGGTTCAAATCCCTGCTTTGTCTGAAAGAGCGTAGCTTCTTTGGCAAGTTCTTCGGTGACTCTCTGCATCAGATGTGACGCGCACAATGCAGCACTGCCGCGCAAATAAAATCCATTACAGATTGTGAGGTCTTTACATGGTGTAAAGACTGGAACCATATAAATTCCCACAACTGAGTGATGAAAAGCATTCGTGTGTTTAAAGCTTGTTAATTTCATGTTTTAAAAAAATTCTGAAAGTTTAACAAACTTATTTATCAAGTACTGAAACCTTTTACAGACAACAAAACGAAAACTTCATATCTTCATGTTTCCATGTCAAAATCTACTTTTAAAAAAAAAAGTAGCATATTTATAATATATACAATTTTAGACACTGAATTTATGCAAAATCAAAGTGTGCTGTTGTAGCTATACAGAACAGTGTAGGGAGTACAAAAAATTTCCTATACCAGCCAAGATTATAAATTGTTTGAATGCTGCCAGGTCTACCTACTTACCTGTAACAAATGCGCAACTACAAGGGAAGAAAGAAATGTCTACCATTCTGTCTTCTCAACTAAAATTCCAAAGTTCTACAAAAAGTCTATATAGTATCTGTCATCTGAAGCTGACATTAAGGAATAGTTTCAAAAATTTTTAAATTGTACTAAGTTTCACTGACAGCCAATTTTTCAAATCTGGGAGTGCATATTAATACAACCAGACACAGAAGTCTCCTGAAAGCATGAACTAAAGGCTTTTGAAAACACTAGTACACCTACAGACTACATATTCAAATCTTGTGTTTGTACACAGAAGTGACTAACCTCTAAGTGTTTTCACATATGCTAAAAACTGCTTTGGTACATGATTATGACATTGGCTGTCTAGTGTTTTAGCACACTTCTACAATGTATTCTGAAATATCTAGGCACACATAGCCCAAGGAAAAGATAGTCTCAATCAAGTGGAACTTCAGTTTTTTATTTTGCATCAGTGACATAGTATTACATTACTAACTAGATGACTACATAATTATATATCTAATAATCCAACTCATTTTATCACATAATAATAATAAGGTTCTCTTTTTAATTTTATGAACTTGTACCAATATTAGCCAGCTGATCCTTGGTGGAGAATCACTACAGCCTAGGAAAGAAGTATGCACTATTATTTCCAAGCAACTTTATGCAATTTTTCCCAGTTCACAAATGTTACAACTAGATTTCGAATAAGAGCATCTGCTTCTCGGCTCCATCTGAGCTCAAACCACATCTACCCTTACCTCACAATTACCCAGGGGGTAAAAAAAAAAAAAAATTTAAAACATAATGAGCAGCTCAAAATCCCCTCTTGTACTCAAAGTAAAGGCAAATCATACTCCAGCTGGAGACTAGTAGCAAGGACACTGCATCTAGCAGTCCTGCCTCTAATACACAAAGGTTCAGACATCATAAATTGTCTCTGTAACATGTATTTCATTCAGGTTTATCCCTTATTGATCACCCACACTTCAGTTAGTAAATCAGGAACCTATTGATTACTCACTGGCTCTGACTGACCTGGTGGTAAAAGTGTCAGTTTCAAGTGGCTGGTGCACTTTACAGACACCATAAATCTGCATACAGGGAATCTCCATGTGGTACATACCCTGGGAGAGAGAGGAGCAGAAGAACGCAGCTACGGATGATAGTCCTCATTAACACATAGACAGAAAGGGTGTCTGAGGTATAATTTACGAAATATGCATTTTTTTGGTAGATACCACACTTTTCAATCTAAATTTCTAATCACTAGCTCACATACAGATGCTATATCGCTAAAAGAATCGAATTGGTGAATCCCAGTTTAACAGCAGATTCCTAGAAACACCACCACCAGGGAAGTCAGAGGATGTGCAGCACACAACATTCCCGTGGACAGGCTGAAATATAAATTGTGAAAATCTCACTGACAGGCTGCAACCATGAATTAGTTTTTTCTGTCAAAGTTGAATTTTAATAACTCTTCTGAATGGTTTAAAAATTACTCTGAAGTAGAATACAACAGGGCTGAGAGGAAAGGCTGACTGAAAATGCACATTTGGGCATTATCACAAGCCCCTCTGTGAAGAAGTTTGAGGCACAGAGCTTTGTGGGATGAAAGATCTGGGCCTAAACTGAGAAACTAGAAAGGTGCTTGCTCTGTCCTTACTGGCTTTCAATCTCTTTTGTCAGGCTTCTATACACTTTCTTTAATGTTGCACAAATGAGAAAATAATTGCCGAGTTACTTTTGGACTATGGCTGGTTGATTATAAGAAAAAAACCAAAGTCACAGTGCTCAGTCCCAGCTGGATCTGCCAGGTGATCAGAGACTAATGCAAAAACCTAGTTTACAGTCTAGAGAAGACTGAAATTCTAACCTGGGAAGAGAAAAAGCAGAACACACCTGGAGAGACAGGGCAGGATCCAAAGTGTAGCTATGCTGGTGGCTGCGATATATCCAACTCACACTGCAGCCTCTTACTGCCAGGAGTCAGCGAACGAAAAATTACACACAGACAGAAAAAATGGTTTTATACAAAAGAAAGCGTACAGTGTCTGCCTGACTGATGATTTGTTGGTGTTTTTTTTAAAATCACAAGCTAAACGAATTATCTGGGAAATATGAATTTGTCTCTTTTTCTTAACATAGTACTTAAGGTACCTGATTCCGCATGCAGGTCACGCTGGAAAAGAAGTGGGCTTTGCTACACATAAAGCTGAGATTCATTGCTGTCTCTAATGTGTCAGAAGTAATGCTTCCTTTCTGTTCCACATGCTTATTCTGTGACTTTTTTTTCCTTTTTCAAATGAACTGTAATTGCATACACTGCACTTCTACCTCACTCCTACAGTTCAAGATGATTGACCACAGAGGGCCACAGGAGCTTGCCACTATTTTACATCTACCACAGGGTTTCAACAGGAAATTAGGATTGGCAGTACAATCTGTGGGAGACAACACAGAGCCCAAGCAGACACCAGCCCACAAAGAACCTTACTGAACAGCATCAGGCCCCTGAACCCTTCACTATCTGTGAACAAAAGTCTAGGTTGTAAAGTGATGCCCACTTTCTCAAAATCTGGGGTAAAAACAACCTCAGTCTCACAACAGAGATCTCTGAGAAGACCCCACACAGCTAACTGTGGCAGTCTGTGGCCGCCTTGGAGGCACTGCACACTTGGGGGGAGGTGTGCCTCTGTAATCTCACATCATCCAGCTTCTCTGCTGACAGTCTTTATTTTAACCTTACTCTTAGAGGAAGCAAAGCACTTGGATTATTTAGTGAAAGTGTGAGGCAGCCATTAATCTACTGTCATACAAACAAGGGATGCTATTATCCTCTTGTTAAAGTAAATGTTCAACAGAGACAGCCTTCTAACAAGGATACTGCTACTAAAACTCCACACAACCCAGCTGTTGCTGTTGTGATTCTATACTCCCAGCAAACACAGGCTTAATAAAAGGCTCTCTCTCTAAGCCCCGAGGTGTTACCTAAAACTGTTGATAGTGACTTCACAAAATTAACAGTAAAAGCAGAGTTATTCCTCCTCTTTGACTACAGAGCCAGCTGGGCACCAAAGTCTGACCTGCACATAGCACATGAAAATCAGTAGGAGTTGCTCATCCAGTCTGCACGCAAAGCTCCCGTGCCCACAAGTGGTCCTTGCTGTCACACCACAGTGCAGTTACCTCCTGCACACAGCAGTCTCCTCTGCCCTGCAGAGCCTCATGGGAGAGCTTCTACAGCACGTTTTCAGATTCCAAAACTAACAACAGGTCAGTTCACTTCTTAAATCATTCGAATCTCATAGGTCTTCATGCAACAGCAGTCTCTTCCCCAAGTAAGCATTCTAATGACATAGCAATTCCATTACTAAAAGTTTGTGTGTGGCAAATGCAAGTGAACACATTTTTTTCTGGTTTCCATGCAAGCATTCTAAGCAGAGATGATGTGATCCCATATATTGCATTCTGTATTTTCACACTGAATTGCACGATATTTGTGCCAGAAAGGGTCCTAATATTTGCCAGACCTGCTGAGTACACGCATTTGATAATGGCAACATGTTTTATAGGAGAAGAAAACAATAGCAAGTAAACAAAATTCTGAAGCCAAGGGGATTTTTCACTCCAGAGAATTAGGATTCACCAAAATGGGAACATTAGGCCTCAGACAGCTGCATGTGACACTAGGTTGATAGCTGTTCATTGCATGCCTGTCAGAAGAATTCACTTATATCCTCAACTGGAATATTAGCCAGGCTTTAGCAAAGGAAGACATGAAAGTGCTCCAGCTAAATGGAAAAAAGAGTTTAAAAAAAAAATAGGGAGAAAGATGCCTAAAGCAGTTGACAGCAGACATTTTTACATAAAGACAATTTCAGGAAGATGAAGATGTGTGGATAGGTTGCATGGAATGAACTGGAAACTGTCCTGGTCAAGTGGGAAAGTATGAAATTGGGAACATCCATTCACTCCTTCAACTGCCTCAGGAAAGGCTTGCTGTTGTGGGCAATCTACATGCTTGGATAAGAGGCAGAAGTGTCAGGATCCCTGCACAGATACAGAAGAGAAAGAACAAAATTTACTTTGATGAGCATATTTCTAGAGCTAGAACTGGAATTAAGAGACATTCAAACCTTTTCACTTTAACAGCACCACCAGATCCAGGGTACAGAGCAACTGGAAGATTTCTAGGAGACTCACTCTATCACTCACCCCTTTAGATCTTTATCCTGTGCTCCAAATAAGACTTGCTTCTAAACCCAATCAAACTCTAGGTTTACAGTTAATATTAACTGAGAGGACATGCAAAGGTATTTTCTTTGATTCATCTGTACTGTTCAGAGGTCTCTCTAACATAATTCTTCAAATCTCCACCTTCAACATCTACTTCCCATCTGAAGTCCACTTTTCCTATGACCTTCAGTGGGAACATTTAATTGAACTTTTCACCCATAACTCTATTTTCAAGACTCAGTAAACAATACTATAATTTATCTTCTACTTTCCTCTCTTATTCTACCTGTTATTCAAACTCAAATTTAAGGAACATTGGCTCTAGGCCCTACAGAAACTCTTACTGTGCCTCAAAGGAATAACATTCCACTGACCAACAACCTATAACATCTTCCCACTGATAGAGCCATTGAATAACCAAAATCTAATAAGATATTCTGCTTGAGCCTTTACAAAATCCTCTTTAGCAGAAGGAGTTCAAGAAGAAAATTCTGTTCAGACCACTCCATTCTCCCAGAGAGGCAAATGGGCAGAGGAGAAAGAGGAGAAGGATCACTTGGGCTGTCCATGCAAGTCTCTACTTGCTTGCTTTTAACAGCCCGCATCGTGAAGCCGAAACCTTAACAGACAAGACATGATTAGCAAACGCTTTGTGCTCTTAAAGGAGAGTAATTATAGGCATGTGAAAAAAGGAAGAGATCCCTGAGGTACTCTTCCTTGCATGCCTCCCGAGAGGCAGCAGGGCCATTAAAAATTCCATGATGAAGAGGAAAAACAGCCTGGGAACAGCCAGGAGGCATTACAGCAAATTAATACACCAGTCGTCCCTCGGGAGAACTGCAAGAAAGCAGGAAACTCTCCTTGCTTCACAAAATAAAATTATACCACTAATGATAACAGTCACCACACACACAAAACTGCTTCTAATGATGGGTGTGAAATTCCCAATGCTGTGCATACACTTTGAATGAAATCTCTTCTCATCGCAGACATAAAGCAAGAAAGGTAATCTTGGTAGTGTACAATTTATACAGCCTTTCAAATAAGACTTCCCAAGGAACCCTCCACATAGAACCTTCCTCCCTGACACTGAAAAGCCTGAATGAACACCCCCAATGTGCTCAGTATTCTGGCCTTCAGCTCTGCTTAAATGAAGCACTGGGTAACCATCTTCCAGATGAACTGCACGTCCACATAAACGCCACCAAAATCCACCATTGAGACAAAGAAAACATTTCCATGGGAGAGAAAAGAACTCCACCTGGTAACTATACCCAACTGGACACATTCGTGACAGCAGAGAGAGGTAATCCCACATGGCACAGTGGGCATCAGTTGAAGAAATTGGATGTCCACAACATAGACAGTTTCTTCTCTAACACCTCTTATCATTCTTAGGGAATTAGCTCTCACCGCTCCCCACTCGCCCCCCCTTGCCCCATCTGCTTCTGACAAATTTCTGAGTTAGAGTTACTCCAGGATGAGGTGCAAGCTGTTAGGAGTTTATTAAAGCACAAGCTACTGGAACCAACTCCATCCATGGCAAAAGAGGAAGACGTTAACTGCAGCAATGGCTGAACAGTGCTTAGAGGTCATCTGAACCTACTGTAAGAAAATGGACTAGGCTTGGTTGTTGGAGCACCTAAAGAACAATTATTGTCAAGAAAACATTTCTGTAAAGGAACAATTTTCTTCTGTGCCCTTATCAGCATCTTTACATAAAGCAAGCACCTCGCACCGAAGAGTTCAATCATTGCCACATACATGTGGCCACGTAACACAGTCATTCTTTCCATATTTCTTTCTCCTATAGATATTATTGAGCACATTTCACAATAAAATAGGAACTAATTTCTCAGACTACAGGCACTTAAAAACACAGCCACCTCTGGGATGGGACAACTTCTCTGCCAACGTTTGGTAACAATTCATCATGAATTAGTTTGTGAGGACACCAATCACCTGTTCATTAGAGGAAAGAACCAAGAATATATTCACCAGTTAGCTGGACTACATATTCAGCAAAACCAACCAAACATGATCCCTCCAGGTTTAGAAATCCCTTGCCGTAACCAGTAGCTTTGGACAGGGCTTTTAATAATTATCATAAAAGTAGAGACTTTGCCCTGCTTGAATTTGTAAGCAGGATTTACCTAGCTCTCCTTTCTGGAAGACAAACTTCTGTAGAGGACTAAGTACAACACTCAAGACACAAGAAAGGTTTCCTAGCTGTAAATGAAGAGACCAATCAGTCTTCTTGCTTCTCAGGCACAAAACATCCCCAGCACGGGGCAAAAGCCCAGAAAGAAACCAATTTTTGATGCACAATCTTCTGAATTCTTTTTCATCCAGTTGAATGTTTAAGAGCTAATTTCTTCCTCCCTCCCTCTTTCCAGCTTTTACATGCTGGCTACAGCAGCATGAGGTCATGGTGCGACATCACAAAATTCCCTGCAGAAGCCAGTGGGAGGAGAGGCTTTGCTGGGTGGGTGCCAAGCTTTCGTTCAGACAAATACAACCTCAGTACATTTTTCATGCTCTATTTGCTAATTAACAAGGGAAAGGAAGCCATGAAGCTGAAAGTCCAGACGTTTCTTTTAGATTTGGTCCTTTGTACAAACACATAAGCAGAATTGTGTCCCAAGCAAGTCTTTGTCTCCTTGCACAGGGAAAGAGCTCAAGGGCACCTTACCTTTAGACAGTCACCTGCAACACAAGAACAGGAGTCACCTCCAAGGCTAACACTTGAATTTAATTTAGGATTAGTCAGCAGAAGGTGCCTGAATAGCATATTAACCCCAACTATGCAGACTCAAATACATGTCAACGTTTGGCCAGACCAGACCTAAAATTCAGCTATAGCAACAGAGAGAAATCAAGCCAGTAGAGGTCACCTCAGGTGAGTTCCGATTCCGCCCAGATGGTCTATTTTAGGTACCCAGGATACCAAAATGCCTCAGCATGTCACCCACAAGCTTGTCAGCATTCTCCCTCTCACCTTGTTCTGATTTTAATAGTGGGCAACAATACTGTGCCCATTTGTACCTATACAACAAACTTGCAGCAACTCCCTGCGTAATCCAGAACAGGTCACATTTATTTCTAAAAGCACAGTATGTTCTGCCTGTCTGTCATACACTGTTTCATATACTTTAAGTGCTTAGTCCATTGAGACTCTCAAGTAATCGGCATCAGTATGTTTTATGCTAAGTTTGAACACAGACCTCCTAGGGAAAACTGTGTTAACTTCCAGGTCCATGAGTATTGTTCAAATCACATAGTACTGCTGAAGATAGATAACCATGGGAGGGAAGTGACACAACCCCATCAGAGCAGAGCAAGAGAGTTACCTGGCAGTGCAGCGTGCTGGTGAGCATCTTCGGTGGGAAGCATCAGCAAGCACATCCAGAGAGTACAGAGGAGATAGTGGATTGAACTGGAAAGTCAAGAGATTTTATTTAAGCAAAGCATTAAAAGAAATAGTCTCCACCTACAGCTGCTCAGATCTATTCCCTATAGTTCATACAGTATAAGGAGACCTTTCCGACACATCAAAGAGGCGAGACTAGGTAAGAACTGACTCTTGCTTCAGACAAAAGGCTAGCACAGGATGCAACAGCAAATCTGACAACTATCTTCTCACAACAGACAGCCTTGTAAGCACCCTCCTCTTTCAACTCACATTATTAAAAATGCTGGTTGACTAAGAGCATACTCAAATAGCTCTACTGCTGCATGCCATGAGCAAAAAGTCTGCCTCCTTTCTGGGAAGCCTCTTCTCTACCTTCTCTACCATCGTAGAGAAAAAAGTCACTGTTATGAATGATGCAAGCACAGAACTTCCCACAGAGCAGTTCCAATACTCCCTATGGTCATATGTATCACAGAAACAGACCTCTAGAAAACTCAGGCCCACCAGGTTTAGTTCACAATGAGCTCCTCCTCCCACTCCCAACCCACCTCACAAGCTTTCTTTGCAAACGGCTTAAAACAAATTTCTGAAACACTGCATGGTCAGGCTAATCTTAGATCCTTTGTTAGACATACGCTAGACAAATCCTGAAGGCATCAAACCTATGCAAGACAGCTTGTTATAGCAGACGCAACTCAAGATTTCTTTTTCTTTTTTTAAAGGTCAGGACAGAAATGGAATAATCTAGTCAAACAATGCATGGAGCAAACTTTGCTCATATGCAAATAGAAGGTTTAGACTGGTAGTTTCTCTGGGGTACCTGCATCACGTTTCCATCCAGCATCTCCTCTTTATTTATATGCCATACCATAAGCAGGAAATTAATTTCCATCTGCTTTGCAAAGTGCTACACCAATCTCCAGAACACTCTTCTTGTATTACTAGGATTACTGAGGCATTTTTAAATAAGGACAAATGAAGAATCCACATCTGTAGCAGGAGGCGTCATAAAAAGCTATCTGTAACTCTTGAACTCAGTACTAGGCCTTTGCCTTCAACCTTTTTGAGAAGGAAGAGGCACTAGGCACCACAAAGCTGCTGCTATCAGGGAGCTCCTCCTTAAGTTGGACTGTTGGTTTACAATGAGTGAACTAACACTGCAGCGCACGGTAGAGGAGAATCACCAGTAACTCTCCGCAGCCGATTCAAGATCATTTAAGTAAAGTAATTTATTTTATTCATTATAAAGCTTATGTAGTTATCATTCTTACCTATAGCAATATAAAAGTGATGGGTGAAATGTTTTCACAAACGGAAAATACAAGTTGCACAAAAGCCTGAAAATTATTTCTTGCCATATATGTATTTTTAATTTCAATTAAAAATTTTAATTTCAACTCCACTGCTCACCAACCAAAAACCAACATGCAAAGGAACAGAAGGGAGTGTGTGTGGCTCAGAAAACTATTACAACACTGCTCAAATGGAGGAACCTTTTTGCTTTCTGCTATCACAAACCCGAGCTCTTACATCTTAAGTAAAAACCCTCCTAGCACTGAAGCTATGAAAGACTTACTGGAGAACATAAAACTGCATAGGCAAGAGTTTCAGTTACAAGAATGCCTATTTCTCTTGCTTATCACCTTGTACATTTTCCTGTTACGGCTGCTATTTAACTACAATCAGCTCACCATTTTTTCCCCTTCTCTGTTAATGAGACTATCAGGTAGAAGCCTGAGCCAAACAGGGCAAAACACTACATTTTAAAAAAAGAAAAATGTTCCAATTCTTATGGAATTTTGAGAGGCCAAAGCTCCTCCTGGCAACAGGCATTTTCCCTTCCACTCACTGTCAGAGAGGAAGGCCTACACTAACCTGAAAGAGGGAGATAAACAAAAGGAATTCCTGATTTATTCAGTTTAAATAAACAATATAATGCCTGAGACGTGGGTTGTGTTAAAAGCCCAAAAGGCATCAGTTTTCAAAATAAGAAGGGACAGGGCTGCCTTACCTCATGTGCACAGGCCACAGTGTGTGGGAAATCAGAAGCCGGCACTTTGTTCTTTCTAGAGAGATGGAAACCAAGAAAATAAAAAAGGTAGAGCAAAGTCAGCTTACCTGGTTGCGATCTCTCTTCCCCATGGATGGCAACCAAAAACTGGAAGGAGGTAGAGTCAGAAGGACAGACGGAAGCAATGCCAAGGAAGGAATGAACACGTGGCGGGGAGGGAGAGAGTAAGGGAAGGAAAGAACAGAGATGGAAGGAGAAAGATTAAACATCAGCAGGACTTATATTAAAAACAATGAATTTCAGCTCCAAGGAAGAAAACTGGATACCAATAGCTGGTGAAGGCTGGACCCACTGCACTACAGTCAAGAGGTGCCACCCTTACCTATCGATTGCTCAACAAGAATAGCATTAGAGGGATGCCAAAGGATAGGCACCATGGCTATTTCTGGTGCTGACTACAATTTGAATACACTAATTGGGGAAGGAGACAGAACACCAAAGAAAGAGAAAGCAATTTCGCGGCTGCCTTGTCAGCATCATTTCTGCAGTCTCGGTATGCACCCATAGCATGACTCCACACACAAGCTCTTTAAATAACATACAGGGCCCAGTTTTCTCACAGTGTGCAGGAGATCTGCAGCTATTGCAATGGCACATTATAAGGGAGAGGGAAAGAAAAGCTGACTGCAACCGAAAGGGCATTTGAGCAGTGTCCACACACTGGGGCAGCCTTATAAACAAAAGGGAAGTCAGCAATTGCAAGTAAGAAAATGGAGAAGCTGTCAGTAGAGGACCATCTCCCATTCCACAGGTCACTGCATGCTTAAGTTACCACCCAGCTCTTCATTCCCTTCAGTCCCAGGAGGGAAGAGGACACTATAGTTCTTCCTCCCCTCCCAAAGTTCTACACAACACTGTTAAGGGCCTTACTCTTTCTGGCGCGGATCACTAACAATATGACCTAGCCTTTCGGTGCCCAGAGTGCTCATGGAGGTCTCCTGAAACACAAAGAGAGGTAAAAAGTTTCAAACTCTCACACAGTGAGCAAACATAATTGTTTGTTGCTGCCAACAAGAACAGATCTTCCTCCCACAGGCCACATCCTTTCCTTCCCAGCCCACTCTCAGCTAAACGTATTCACCCTCTCCTTTTAGAGCCTCAACTGAGCTGACTTAACTAATTAGAATGGCAGAAAATCATTCTGTTTTATTTGTGAAGTTTGGTTTTTATTACTTTAGTGACGATATTTGCTTGCAGAGGGGTGCACCAAAGACTGGACCAGTACAAGCTATGGAGCACAAGGATGCAGTTAAGAACAGGGGAAATGGCTGAGAAGTGCTTATTTCCAGGTTGCTGGGGTCAGCTGGGCCAGAAACAGGCTGAGACAGGACATCACGCTGTCTCATTAACAATGGGAATTCACCAAGCACAGCTGAATACAGCAAGGAGTACGCACGAAGCTTTTGCCCTTTCTGAGAGCAGCTGTTCAGTAACAGCAGCTGAAGAAAAGGTAGACCTTAGGAGAAAGGACTTGCTCTGGGAGAGTGTTTCTCCCTGCGAGACACTGCCCTGTGTAAGTGCTTGATGCTGGCGTACACGTACACACACAGCCTGAAGCACCAGCTGTTCATATCTGCACAGCAACACCTCCAAGAGAGAAATATACTTTGCAGTACAGGTCTGAAGATGAGGGTAAAAGGCTTTCATAGATAAGATTCTTCACAGTTTGTGCTAGGTACATAGGCAAAACACACTCAAAGTTTGGGGGGAGTTGTAGCAGCAGGGGTGAAAGAGGGGCTATTTGTTACAGCAGGAAAATTATTAACTTAAAGTGCCGTAATGTTTAAATTTACGGTTTATTACTGTGTAAATTACAAGCCGTACTTTTGGTAATTAGCAGCTCGCTGGCGGGGAGCTCTGAATGAAACTCATTATTTATGATTACAATTTAGAGAGGGATGGGGAAGGGGGAGCAGTGACCTCCGTTGCAAATGACAAAGATCCCTTTAAGGTGATGAAGATGAATTAAACAAGTAAATATTATCCTTCTCATTTGGATCATTAAGAGGTGCTGCCAACAGGCCCTGCCACTTGCAGGTGGCCTGAGGAACCCTACTGAAAGCCAGTCTCTTGCCAGCTGAGGATTTGTATTTTAAACACTGGTTACAACTAAGCAAGGTGAGTGGAAGAAAGAAGGGGCAAACAAGGATCTTTCAAGTGTAACTGAACAGAAGGAAGAAGTCATGCTCCTCTAGACCCCTCTAACGCACCTTGCTAACGAACTCTCTAAAGCCAGTCAGAGCAGAATATATGCCAATATTTCAAAAGCACCAAGCAGATCCCAATAAAAGTAAACCCAAACACAGCCAACACCTTCCTTCTCAGAAACATCTTTTACAACACAGATAGCAGCACTCAACACTCCAAGATCCAGATCCAGTCAGGTGTATCCCTTCCTCTTTTACACAGGCATATGCAAAGTATTGCTTAATCCTTTAGGAACAGGGCTAATGTTTCGTTTGTTGTTTGCCCTATGTATAATAAACCTAGTTAATGGCTTTGGGTAACTTTGTCTGTGTTATTGCATATACCGTTTTATTATTCTGTCTCCCCACTAAAAATGCAACAGCTAAACCAAATTCCTTTGCTGCCATTCATATCATTCTGCTTCCCTATCTAAAGTTTGGCCTTCCTTCACCTTTGAGTCACCTCTCTGCCCTTGTAGTCCCAGATTATGAGCATGCACAAGTCTCATGCCTTCATCATTTTCCTTTACATTCTGTTTAAATCTTCTTGATATTTACGCTCCCTGTCATTCATCTTCAGACCTCCTTTCATACTGCTTTTAGCACTGATCAACTGTCTTTGCCACTCCAAATCTGCCTTAAATTCCACTTAGTCACTCAATCAATTTCTGACAGTCAAAGCAATTAAACAAACCAAACAATAAATGAAACAAAAAAAATGTACAGAGCCCCTTTCTGCAGAAAAGAATTCACATGATTATCTTAGAACAGTAGTTCAGGACTGATCAGCATTGGAAATACAAAATTATTATCTTGCAAAAGGCAGTACCTTGCCAACAAGCCTCCTCCGACCTTTTCGGAGACAACGTGCAGCAGCTCCTGGAAGGCGATTCAGGCGAGCATGAAATCCTGAAAACCAAACCCAGAAAAACTGAGCAACAAATACAGAAGATTCCTCCTGATAAAACCACCAGGAAAAATAGTTAGTTCAGTGGTGAACCCAGATCCTCTCTCTCTTGTTTCTCAATCTGCAAGAGGCAGATATGCCAATTTATTCACAAATCATATAAAATCCCTATTAATAAAAAAAAAAAAAAAAAGAAAAAAGAAGATTCAAGAACATGGGCAGTTGATATGAGTATTTTAGTATCCTCTCCAGTAGTGCAGTTATTTTTAATTGGATCATTAAAAAAAAAAAAAAGATCACTAATATCAGCTTAAATTGTGATACCTATGAACAGAATCTACTCTTGCCATCACACCAAAAGTTCCCAAACCCACGGCATTCTTATGGACCTCACCTCTCTGAGCTGGCCGCGAGGGCAAGAGGAACGTGGAATCTGAGAGCTTGTCCAAGCCTGAGTCAATCCGCTCCACTTCGGATCGGTGGTCAGCTCCCCACTTAGGAAGAATGTTGGGGACAGTGAATCCTGGAACACATTCTCCTTCATAAAACCAATCACTTTGCTCATCATCTCCTAAAGAAACAGGACAGAATTAGCCATAAGTAACATCAGTGTGCCCTGTGACAACCCTACAAAATACTACAGGTAGGCATTTCTGGATGTGAAACAGCTGAAGTCTCATTAGGAATTCCTTCCTGAAAAGCCTTATATTTGTATTCTGTTTCAATGATCTGCAGTAACTATGGGGCTTCACTAAATGCTTTAAACTATCCAACTCATCAGTCTACAGAATTTCCCTATAGAACAAAGCCCTCTTTATAGACCTGCCTAGGGCAGCTTTAGCACTCTGTTGTGACTGCATCTCATCAACCTTAGCTCAATGTTGTGTGATGTCTTATGCACAACTCTTTCTCTGAAGTAATTACTGTGACAGAGGTAGAGGCCAATCATTTGGCATGAGTTACAAGCTGTCACAGGAGAGATTTCACAACAGGAGAGTAAGCAAAAGGAGCATACTTACTGATTATAAAGATCCCTAGTCTCCTAAGACAGCAGCAGAGGAGAATAGACAACTCTTAGAAATGGTCACTCTAAGTACTAACCGTGCTGTGAGTCTGCCTCAGTCAAGATTTCTTAGAATTTGTAAGAATTACAAATCCTCTGCAAAACTAGAGCAGCAGCAACTTAGGGCCACGAGGATGATCAGGGGTTTGGAGCACCTCTGCTACGAGGACAGGCTGAGGGAACTGGGGTTGTTCAGCCTGAAGAAGAGGAAGCTCCGAGGAGACCTAATAGCAGCCTTCCAGAACCTAAAGGGAGCCTACAGGAAAGCTGGGGAGAGCCTGTTTACAAAGGCCTGCAGTGACAGGATGAGGGGCAATGGCTTTTAGCTGGAGAAGAGCAGATTTAGATTGGAGATTAGGAATAAGTTCTTTACTATGAGGGTGGTGGAGCACTGGAACAGGTTGCCCAGGGAGGTGGTTGAGGCCCCTTCCCTGGAGATATTCAAGGTGAGGCTCGACGAGGTCCTGGGCAACCTGGTCTAGTTGGGGGTGTCCCTGCTGACTGCGGGGAGGTCGGACTAGACGACCTTTGGAGGTCCCTT
Organism: Tringa tobata; assembly: GCA_033628505.1. Classification (NCBI taxonomy): domain Eukaryota; kingdom Metazoa; phylum Chordata; class Aves; order Charadriiformes; family Scolopacidae; genus Tringa; species Tringa tobata. The sequence continues at coordinate 496,559 of JAHREE010000264.1, read as the reverse complement.
CCGGCCTGGACAATTCTATGACTCTATGAACTGAAGTCATGACTAAAGTCTCCATAAAGCTGGATCAGTGTAATTAATGCAGCTAGAGGCTAAAACTGAACTGCATCAGACACCATTCATAGTAAATCTGCCTGGCCAGAAATGCCCTGAGAGCAGTAGCATATGAGCAGCATAAGAAAAAAAAGCAGAAAGAGGGTGAAGAACATGACACACTTAGCTTTTCAGTAGCCCAACTAACAAACACACCCATGTAATTGCAAGGTACTTCACCTTCCCTTAAAAAACTATCACACCTGACTTAGGGAAAACTCCCATTTGGCTACCATTGAGTCTCAACTCAAGCATCCCCACTTACACTCCTTTCCTCACCAAGTTATGTTATCCCTGCCTAAAGTCCATTATGCCTACCTACGTATCTCGCCGGAAAAAAAAAAAAGGAAAAAAAAAGAAAGAATACAAGGAAAATGAAAAGAAAAAAATCATCCTAGTAAGAATGCTGCAATCTTGTGCATAACAGAAGAAAACAAACTCCAATCAGCAACAGGTAGGACAGTCAGAACACCTCAAAGCTCTGACATTGCTCTTCATTTCTGTGACCTAGCATGCTTGTGACACATATTTTAAAACTAAATAATGTTGGATAGTTCTTCTAAATTATCATAATTTGTGAAAAAATATCCCTGCACTTCTGGATCTATGAGCATAGTGCACTGTCATACCTCAAATTACTATTTTCACAAGACAAATTTTAACAATCAGGATCGTATGCTAATATCACAGTAACTTTCACCATGAGAGATCCCAATGCGTTTAACAAAAAAAAAAATTGCAATCAAATTATAAACTAGGACCATTGTCTGCTCACAGATGTGCACTGGTAGCTGGAATTGCAAAGACAACCTATTTAATTGGCAACAGCAATGTATTACATGGCATAACCTCAAAAGAAGGGGAGAAAAATAACACATTCAATTTAAGTACAATGCTATCTTAAATTTCCCATTATTCAGTTTGGAATTGTACCAGAAAACTATTTCTAAGATGATGATTTGTGACCAAAAAACAAAAAAGTTTTGTGCTCTCTCCACCTCTCTGAAATGAAGAGTTATTGTTTATTTACTTGAAATTGTCTAAAAAAAGGAAAGGGAGATGTTTCTTATTTAACCTGAAAGTGCAACAACAGTTTTTAACCCTTTTTTACATAAATGTAAGCTAAAACATCTTGGCCAGAAAGCTATTATAGTATAAACTGTTTGAACTAGGATGTCAAATCTCTTCTAGTACCTAGACAAAGAAGGCTGAAATTGGATTTTATTAATTTAAGTAGTATATTTTATATGTTCTTGTATACCAGGTATCCTACTTCTAGCAGCAGCCAAAAGTTAATGTCTAAAATAGGGTATAAAACCAGGGCAAGTATATAGGGCAAGCGTATAGACAAGTGTGTGTATATATTTATGTGTGCATATATATACACACACACTTATCCAGTCTACATCAATCTTGTCTTGAGTGATGAAGTAAAAATTCAACGCTTCAGTCACCACCCTGCTTCCTCATCTGATATGCAAGTCATCGCTAATTTCAGCTCCCCCAGAAAAGTCATCGGTAAAAAGACAGGATAAAAGATTTTACTTTTCTGTTGCTTTTGAAGGATGGGAAGCTGGAAACCGTTATTTTTTAGCAAAGGTCAAAGCTGATATTAGAAATCCTTACTCTTAGGGAAAGTATTACAGCCACCTAAGATCACAACAGATCAGCCCTACAGCCCAACATATCATCAGAAGACACATAAGCATATTTGCTATCACCATGTTGCCTCACACACAGATTCCTGGGTCAGTAACAAGGCAGCAGAAGCAGCATTTCCTACCGAGTTACTAATACTACTTCCTTTAGCTCTCATATATTCCCAGAAGAGATCTCATCCAAGCCTTAGCTTGTGAAATGTGACAGAATCAGAGTGCACACCAGCAGAAGCTGCACAGAATTACAGGTCTCTAGAGTCACATTCCACCTGCTCCAAATGTAATAGTCCTGAGTGCCTATGTGCCTACTACAACCTCTTTCACACTTACTGCTGCCATATCCCCCATAAACTGGACACTGAGCTGTCAATGATAAATAAAACCAGATTACATTCCACACTCCAACCATTTCTACAACAGAGATTGAAAATACTAGGCTCAGCTAACGCACACCAGAGAAAGGGTGAAATGTGTACTTACAGAAATAAAACCCATCAAATATTTCCCATTGTCATCTTAGCACAGCCCGTTAGGTGACTTGTCAATACTAAATGATTATTTTTTTTTTCACATAGTCTCTTCCTACCCATAAAGAAAATAACTAATAGATTCAGGCACTAATGGTATGTAGACAACAATTAAAACACCCATAGAAGCAAATCTAAGCTCTGCTCTTTCATTGCAGAGAGCTCTAAAACTCTATTTCCGTGCCCTTCCATAATAACAGCTTTTTATATCTCAAATGTTACGGATCTGATAAGCAAAGTATTTCAGCAGGAAGAGTATACTGTTACCAAAATCACACCTTTGTAGCCCTCAGCTCATTTCTTAACTTCTAGCCCCTCCCAGCCATCGGCCCTTCTCCCACACTTCCCTCTCTGTCCCTCTTCAAACACAGATCTTTCTTTGCATTTGTAAAGAAAAAGAAATTCCCCAGCAACACACAAGGAAAATCACAGGACAGTTGTTACCTTGGCGGCCCTCATCATTGGTAAACAGGCCAGTATCACTGCTGCTGCATACACTGCTGGTTTCACTGGAACAAAAACAAACAAAAAACCCCATTGTTACAATTGTGGCAGATATAAACCAATAAACACTTTGTTACACTTTACTTCTCTGAGCCAAAAATACTTTACGTATCTCACAGAAATTGCATTTCAGACACATGGCTGGCTCTAGCACAGGGCATAATTGCTTTCAGTTAAAATCGAGCAATGCTGCATCACTTGAAAAAGAGTAGAATCCTGTACCTAGTCTAGTTCTAAGTTATCAAAAAGTAATTAATACAATGGTATTTGCCTCCAGTGCCAGAGTTAATAACCTAACTATGACACTGTCTGGAATACTCACTAGGAAATTAAGTGCAGTTAAAAACTCTGTCCTTGGGTCACTTAATAGCTACTGAAAATCCTCTGAAGTTTTCTACTTCAGATTCCTTTTTCTCAAAAATGTTATACAGTTACACAAACCCCCCCTTCAATCTACAGCCACTTTTATTTTATTTGGAGGGAAGAGCAACTGCTACATTCACAATTCTTCAGCCAAATACCTTAGCACAGCACGACTTGCTGCTGCTGAATGTAACCTCGTTACAGCATGCTCTGCATTTGCTGAAGCAGTTACAGGAGACTTAATTCCTGAACCAAAGAATTAAACTAGAAATTAATGTGTAGAAAGCCATTAATTGACTGTAAAGCTGGATGAATATTTGTAGCTGAAGTACAAGCTCAGGTCAGTCCCAAGCATCTGATGGCTTTAATGCTGATATTAAATCAATTCTTGGACACTTCAGGCAACACTTCCTCTGATTTAGCTGGGAGATATCACAGCAAGCAGAAACTACTTACTGCCCACCCCCTTAGCACTACGGCCTTAGATATGAACATCAGGTTTAACTCGGCACTAGAATCAATCTCAGAACAGGGTTAGAAAGCATCTCCGGGTCCCTCCTTTTCCAGGGAAATTGGCTCATACTAGACACGACTATCAACCGGATACCCCTTGATTCAAAAGGCTGAAGGATGAGGGATCACAAGTTACATCACTCCAAAGAACTGCAGGCACATAATAAAACCCCATTTTGTGAGCACATTATTGCTCATAGAAAATACACTCTAAAATGTAGCCAAATCAACTCATCGTGCTGGATATCTACAAACTCTACATCTTCATCACTGTATAAAGGCCATTCAAACTTAAAGGATGAACAGGCTGTACATCATTCCCACATTTCAGTATGTACGTTAATATCAAATTCCAAATCAATCCATTATAAAGTTTGGCCATCCATTCACCCTCCCACATATACACCATAGCAATTAAGGCCAAGGACTGAGAACCATTCGTTTCATTCCTAGCTCTCCTACCAACTCACTGTATGACCCTGGACAAATCTCTTAGCGTGTCTGCTTTCCCTTTTGAAAGCCTGGATTAATAGTCCTCACAAGCAGCAGATGTGAGGATTGAGTGACTGCTTCATAAGGTTTTTAGCATCCTCAGAGGAAAGGTGCCTGAGAAAGGAAAAAGCATTAAGTCAAGATTGCAGATCACATTAACAGTACTTTAAGCATCCTGTTGTACTGAGAGCTCTTCAGTTCCTTATACATACACATTACTGCCACTGCTTTACTGGAATGAACTTTCACAGATCTCACCCTCTTCACCACCCCTTTTACACTTCAGGGCTGAACACAAACTAGACTCCTACACAAGCCTTTCTGCAGGTCCAGTAAGCACTGATTAATGACCTCCGCTTGCAAAGGAGGCTACTTACCTTAACCATGAAATAATGAATGCTATTGATCCGACAAGCTACTGCTATAGAGTGTTATTGATCACCCAATCTTTGGTTAAAATGGTCCTCATTTAGCAATTTCATTGTCGCAAACACCTGGAGCAAAGCATGCTTATAATTAAATAGTTTGGGGGAGTTAAAGTGAGAGGTGATGGACAGAGATCTCAGGTTTCCCCCATTTATTCTTTCGCCTGAGCTATTGTTTGTGTCAGGAGGGATATTGATTTTCTATAAAAATAAGAAAACAAGAGGCACCGAGGGGCTGCAGAAGGTCAGGCCGGGCTGGAGAAGGAGGGGAAGCTGAACACTCTGTCTTTGTCACTTGCCTTCCAAGAGAGAGGAATTTTTTCTTTACAGAGAGAACTAGCCTCCAATTCATCAGCTTAGCCAGGCTCTTGACTGCCACTGCAGGCTGTCATCGCAACAGCTCCCTTCCAAAGGGTAAAGCGACTGAACTGCACGCTCAGGATGAGCACTGGGTACACTCCCAGGCCAGAATACTGTACTGGTTTTGGCTGGGATAGAGTTAAATTTTCCTTATAGTAGCTCCATGGTGCTATGTTTTGGATTTGAGACCAAAACAGTGTTGATAACACACTGATGTTTCAGTTATTGCTGAACAGTGCTTTAAGAGTGCCAAGGCCATCTCTTTTTCTCACACTGCCCTGCCAGCGAGTAGGCTGGAGGTGCACAAGATGCTGGGAGGGGACAGCTGACCCAACTGACCAAAGGGATGTCCCACACCATATGACGTTGTGCTCAGCAACAAAAGCTGGGGGAAATATGGAGGAAAGGGCAGAACATTTGGCGCTACAGCATTTTTCTTCCAAAGCAACTGTTACACATGATGGAGGCCCTGCTTTCCTGGAAATGACTAAACATCTACCTGCCAATGTGAAGTAGTGAATGAATTCCTTTGCTAGCATGCATAGCTTTTGCTTTACCTATTACACTGATTTTATCTCAAACCACGAGTTTTCTCCCTCCTGCCACCATGCGGAGTGAACAGGTGGCTGTGTGGGGCTGAGCTGCCTATCTGGATCAAACCACAACAAATACATCAGCATCAGGCCACTGAAGTCACACACACTGCTGGGTCAGGACAATCCCCAGTTTGAAAAAGTCACATTAAGAGTTATGGCACTTGAGAGTGGATTAGACAAACTGCACATCTCTCACTAGTAAGCACATCATTCAAAGTGATTTTTCAGACAGCTTTTGTGCTACGGTTTGTTCCGCCCTCAAGCCAAACCCAGACCATTCTTGGAGTACTTAGCTTAGACCAGCAAGAGAAAGAACTTCAGCACTCAATATATAATTTGCCTTTGCTTTGTTATGGCTGCAGGGAATCTCAAAGCATTAAGGGACAGAAGGGCATGCTACTTCTAACAGTCTTAGCAGTTAATTGCCTCCTTTGTACAAATATACCAATGGCTACTTAACTAAGACCACTTGCTTCCTCTGTTGTTTCCACAATCATTTATATATCAGGCTTTGAGTCATGTCATTACCTAATTTAGAACCATCATCATTCCCTTATCGAATTCCTGCACATCCTTCCTTGTCTCAATTTGTGTTCATCTCTTGCCACGTCTGGCAAACATTTAAAAGATTTCATTTCATGCACACTTTGAATCACAATCCTGCAGCGCATCTTCCTCCAGGAAAAGACTGGGTGCACTCCCAGGAGCAAATTATAAAAACTACCTCCTCATTAAGGATCCATATCAAAAACTTTCTCAGTGAATGGGAGTGGGGTTTTGATCTGACTTAGGAAGAAGAGCCTCTGAGAAAGCAGAGAAAATGCTGGATATTTCAGCATTTACAGATTCACTCCCACATAACAAGGAAAAGCAAGTGTCAGTGGACGGGAGGAAAAAGAAGGTTAGAAAAAAAAAAAGTTCTGAATATACAATTTATTTTGCCTAAAAACACTTAGCTTTGTGACACTCCCCAGTACTAGATGAGTAAACAGTAGTGGAACCAATTCAGTATCAAAGTGGTTCATAAATCACTAGATTACCACAGACTTCTTCCAAGTCCCACAACCTGTATAAGCCACTTTCCCTCCCATCAGCTTGTGATGACAACCATACCATTCTCTCTCCTAGGCATTCAATTTTCTTCTCCCTTCCTCAGGATATGCCCTTGTTATACATCTGTGCAAAGTACTTCTCCTACAGTACCAGAAAAAAACAGCTAGAGCAGAGTGAGGTAAGCACAGCCAGTTTCACTCTGCTGCTACCAGCAAGGTGCTATATTTAGAGCAGCAGAGACCAAAGCACGATCCTTCGCTGCTGCGAGGGATACTCTGCAGTGAAGAGGGTTGTATGTATTTCTCTGTCCAACTTTGACCCTCCCTAGTGAGTCATAGCACAGATCACACACGTGGTGTTGTAGAGGTCAAATATTTCAACCCCTTGCTTTCCAAAGAGAATCGCAAGGATTTGGCAGCAGACGGTAAATGTCATTTGATGCAGACACTTGCACAATAATTAGTTTGAGAGCAAGGGACAACTGAGATAGAACAAAGCAATCTCCCAGCATGGTCCTCAAGTAACAGTCCAGACAAAGCTGTTTATTTACCCTTTCAAAGGCTGGCACAAATAAAGGCTGGAGGAAAGCCTGCTGGTTTAAGTTCAAGTTTGACATGATGGAACAGACTCTGACTGGTGAAAAAAACAAACCTCAAGGAACACTGTCCATCACTGCCACATCAAGTAAGGCTATCTCTCAGTCCATCACCACCGACACGCAACATTCAGGGGCTACTCAGCACATTCCCTTTCCTGGACTACCAGCAAATAGCTCTGAAAAGATAAAAGTGCTTTTAACACCTAGTAGCAAAAAGGCATCCACTAGTCTCTTGAAAAGGCCCACTTTACACCCACTTTTTAAGGAAAAAAAAAATGCTACTTTTTTGCTACTTCCACCCCATAAGAGTTGCATATAAACCACACCAATTCAGTCAAAATGCAACAGTGATCTCCTATCAGGGGGAAGGTGGTCTCCTGTAGCAGTCCCCCTATCAGGGGATCAGGACAGTGAGGGCACATTACAACCTATGCTTCTCAGTGTCTCCTAGAAAATACCACTGAGAAGTCTGCACTTCCAGCTATTATCCACAAAGCCCTCAATAATCAACTGCCACTTGTTCACTCTGACAAACCGCAGGAGCCAGAACACTTCAATGAACCTTAACATAGGAACAATTATACTGTATCAAACGATTATACTTTCCAAATCCACTGTCCTCTGTCTGATAGTGCCTATTATGGTGGGCGCTTGAGGAAAGAATATGAGAACATGACAAATACAGACTGACTGTTTCCTACATACATTCCTACAGCTTCTAGCAGCCAGCAGGTTAAGGACTTCCTGAGCCAGATCTTCCATCTGGGCTGTAATGCCTAACAGACCCTGATAAATCTATGCCCCACATCCCCCTTTTGGACACATTTAAATTTTTGACCTCCAAAATGTCCCACAGCAGAGTTCCAAACCCCACGTTTTATGAAAAATAATTTTTTTGTTTTGTTTTAAATGTTTCCTCCAAGTGTCCTGCTTCCTACACAATGATAATTAGCAAATAAACAAGTCCATTCACTTTCTGTATGCCATTCATTAAGAAATCTCCTCCATTTGATTTTCAGCAGTTGTTTCTTTTCTAACCTGAAAAATCTCTTTGTACAGAAGCCGTTTTATAACCCAGACCTTCTATGGAGAGAAAAAAAGTCACACTCGAGGGCAAAACTTCCCAAAAGTGACAACCAAACAAATTCAGACCATGACATTTACACTTCTCATTTTCATCTCCTGTATTAGATTCTGCCACAAATTCACCAAAGTTCTCCAAAACTGGACACGGAGACATGCCAGTCTCCACTGTTTGCACAGGCTTATCCTGTGTAAGTATTAATTCAGTTTCCTTCAATTTCTTTATCGTCTCACTACATTTTCCCCATAGCTAGCCTTTCAGGAGCTTATTCCAGATCCAGAGCAGAGATGCAGAACCGTAAACAAGATGTTCTGACTGAGGATCACGCAGTAACCTGCACAGAGGTCACAAAGGGAGATCTGTCCTCTATTACTAGTTATGGTAAATTCTGAAAACAAGAAACTGAGATCAGTTCATATCAATCACACAACACAAGTGCCAACGGTGGATTTACTCTCCAAACCTCAGGCCACAACCGTGCCACTTTGTAGCTGCAGGGCCACAGACATTTCAGAGGGCTCCTTGTGTAACAGAATCTAGAAACGTATCAGCTTGCCAACTTTCCAAGGAAGTGTTTTGGGTTATCAGTACAGCATTGACAGGAAAGACTTGGAAAAAATCTACAGTTTAGAAGTAGCTGAGAAGTTTCTCCTCTTCAAAAAGAGAACAGCACTGAATAATTTTGATAAGAACTCCTAAAGGCAAGGCACAGAATTTACAAGCAGCTGCAAGCAGGGCAGCCATCTGACTAGTACACGAAAGAAACCGAGATCTCACCATTCTGACATGTTTTCATCTGAGCCCTGTTTCTGCTCATCAGCTTCACACTCCATTCGCTCCTTCCTTCCTCCTTTGCTGAGGAAGGGCCTTTTCTCTCCTGATTCACAAAGGCCATGACCAGATGATGTCCAAGGGGTATTTTCTTTCCAGCGTGAAAGACGCTGTTTCTTGGCTGACTTGAATCTGCAGTTCCTCTCGTAGTTCCACTCTGACACCCTGAGCTTTTGCTGGAGACTGGCAGCCACCTCCGATGTCACACGTTTGACTTTCCGTCGGCGCCTGAGAGGTCGACAGGGTGCGTTCTCTGTAAAGGAGTCTGACTCATGCCACGAGTGTTGCTTGCTCCTCAGGGTGGCACTGAGAGCTGGGTGTCGTTTGACTACTGCCATGTCATCAGAGTCACTGAAATTGGCTGTCAGCACCTCACGGCAATCCTTGACAGCTTCGTCCAAGCTTGACTCTGAGGCCTCGCTGTAGCAGCAGGCATGCTCTGCCTGATGCGTGAAGTCTGAGCGTCGTTTACGGCCCCGTCTCTTGCGAAGTTGACGTCGCTGCTGTCGTGGGCTTAGAGCCATCTCTTCCCATAGCTCATCCAGCTTGTTTTGTTCTGAAGTCTGCTCTAAGGCTGAGGCCAAGTCATGCACCAGTTCATCCATTGGCAATGCCTACTGAAAATGACAACAATTAGCACCAGACATAAATGCTGCTACCAACTGCACTGGGTTTGCATGACAAGGTTTTGGTAGTGGGGAGGCTACAGGGGTGGCTTCTGTGAGTAGCTGCGAGAAATTTCCCCTGTGTCAATGGAGCCAATGCCAGTCGGCGGCAAGATGGACCCACCACTGGCCAAGGTCAAGACCATCAGTGATGGTGGCAGTGCCTCTTTAAGAATGGGGGGAAAAATACCCTCTATAACTGCAGCTAGAAAGAGGAGCGAGAATATGTGAGGGACACAGCTTTGGTGGGCAACTCATGTCCAGCCAGGGTCAACTCACCACACCAGCAAATCACTAGGCTACAGCATGCTATAGCCTTTGAAACATTAACCAAGTTCCATACTTACTTTGGAGTTGCCTGGAAG
>JAHREE010000264.1:422385-486161 GCA_033628505.1 Tringa tobata | reverse complement strand
CCCCCCCCCCCCTTCTTATTTTACACAGCACCATCAATAAAGCCAGGTGTGACCCCGCCGCTACTGTCCCTCGTATTTCCCACCTTCCGTGTTGGAGGGTTGTGGTTTTTTTAACCCAGGTTGGCTGCCTTCACATTCAGGCCGATGCTGGTTCATTATTTATTTAATTTTTTTTTTTTTCACCTTAACGTTTCAGGAGGCAGCGCTATCAAAGGCTTTGCCGAAGTCCAGATGTATTACGTTCGCGGCATTCTCTTCACTAATTTCATGAATTTAATCAGAGAAAGTAATCAGGTTTGTCTGATGTGATTTGTTCTCTATAAATCTACGCTGCTGCTTATTGCTCTCTTATCCTTTGCATTTTTACCTTTTTTTTTTTTTCCCCACCTCTGTTTATTCCATCATGTCACCAGGAACAGAAGTTACTCTGAAAGGGTGATAATTGCTAAGATCACTGCTTTCCTCCCTGCTCCCCCCCCCCTAAAAGACTGGTACAGCGCTTGCTTTTCCTCAGTCCTCTGGCACCCTCCCTAGTTTGTCGAGATACTTCAAAAATAAGAGAATCCTGGAGTTCGCCGTTGATTTCTACACCCCTATAGGACAGTTGTCGTTTCGCTTCACTGAGCTCTCTCTACATGCCGTTTCTCTAACCAGTCCTTTATGTCGGTCTGAGCTGTCATGTTAACGTTTTCATTACCTTTTCGTTCTCTGAGAAATTTCCTTGGAAAAGAAATGTTAAAAGAAGAAAAACAGTCATTAGGTAGATCATTTTTATCCCATTCCCCATAGCTGACTTCATTTAAGTTACTTTCTCGGCACCAATTTGTCTGTGAAATTCTGTCCTTTTGCCTTTTTAACCCTTTCTGTGGCAGTAACTCACCCTACTTGTCTGCAGTATTTTGTTTTCCCTGCCGGTCTCCTATTTCCAGTACAGGGGTTTTCTTTTTACTCTCAGATCTGAGAGCCAATCCTTCCTAAAATCTAATCCTGTTTCACCGCTGCAATCCTTTTTCATGCTTCAGGATATAAAACAGCTACAAAATGTCTGGGTTAGAGAGAAACTCCCCTGATGGGAAGGTTATTCTGTAAACATCCACTTCAGAGCTTCTTACCCCTTCATTTCAAGCACTGGGTACTGGCTGCCATTCCAGGCAGGATAACAAACCAGACAAACGATTGTGTACAAGAAATCCTGTGTTTGGATGTCGTGGGGAGACAGCAGCAGATGCCTCTTCTAATTTCTCTTGTTTTCCCCTCGTTTTCCCAAACAGTTCTCGTATGTTTCTGTTGGTCAACAAACTGTTTTGCAACTGGTATAAATTTAACTTCACCTGTCCAATTTTTTAGCCATTTTCAATGCTTGAAACTAAATTTCAACAGATGTTGGCAGCATTTGGCCTGAGTAAAGGCAGGAGATTGGTGTGTGGGGTTGATTTTCTGGGAGAGGGCAAAAGCAAAAGGTAGGGCAGAAGCTGCTTATGGAATTGCAAGAATCCCAAGAACTAAAAGGGTGCAGCAATGGAGTACAGAATAAAATCAGAAAATTGGGAGTAAGAGTTGGAGAAATGCAACGGGGCAGTTGGGTTAATCTGTTTTTGAGCAGTTTATGGTATTTCTGTCCTGTCTTACAAGGTTCACTCTGAAGTGGACCAGTGACCATAAATTTTGAATCTTTGTCTGCATTCGACTTCATCCTGTGTCCCTGGCAAATTATTTACTCTCTGTGCACTTTGCAGGTTCCCTGCATGGACAATGGGAACTGGCCCATCTTCCCAGCGCTAGTTTTGCTCTTGAAGTGCTCTAGCGATACAAAATGCTATTCTGTAAGTAGGCACTCTTACCCCGACTGAATTGTTATCCCTCCCTGGTCTTTGTACATCCAGGTTTCTTCTTCCTGCCCAGAGGCTTGGGGTCACAGTGCTGAACTGCTGCTGGACCTGGTGGCAGGAGAGGAGATGTTGGTGGAGAGGGACATTTCCAAGGTGAGCAGGAGAGGATGCATGTGGTTGCCATGCCTTTGCCCAGCTCCCTGACCGGTGGGCAGCGGGAGAGGTACGGCCTGGTAGGACCGGGAGAGGAGACGGGTCATTGCTCTACCCCAGCAAGTGCTCTGCCTGGTCCCATGGTGCTCCTGAGCAAAACCTTCCAGGGGTTAAAAGGAAAAAGAGAGAGACAGAAAGGGGACAAGAGACAAAGGGAGGAATAAAGTCAAAAAATGTGCCGTGAAGCTTCTTGCAGCAAAACGCGGAGAAAGTCATTTCCAACTTCTTTCATCTCGGAGATGAAGCCACTAAATAAAAGGGCAGCGCAGAACACAAGGGCTTTTAATCTGTCTCATCTCCTTCATAATAACTGCAAATTTTCCCTGGGCTCCTGGGAGTGAGCCTCTTTCCTCTGTCTTTGCCTTATCTCCCCCCTCCATATTTCACAGCCGGCTCGGCTCCCCTCACTCGGCTGCCCCCGGCCTAGTCTCCGAGAGGCCTGTGGGAGCCGCCAGCTCCCAGGGCCTCATTGTTCCCGGCTTGGGAGGAAGCTCAGGGAGGGAATTGAAGGCAAGTCAAAGGGAAACGGCATCATCGCTGCTTCATTAATGGGAACCTTTCAGCAGAAAACATATCAGAGCGAGGTCTTTTCAGAGGCAGTAATTAGCAATTTGGAGCCTTCCCCCCTCAGGAGATGCAGCTGCGATCTAACAAGTGGGAGCAGTGCTCGCCTCCTTTTACACTTCGTATTTATTGTTTTTCATTTTCTCCATCTTCCTCCCATTGTCCAGCCTCCTCCTCGCTGCCAGATAAGGGCCCTTTATTAATCGCTCCCTTTTAATTCTTCATTAATGATAATAACTTTCTCTGGCACGCGGAGAGGAGTTAATCTTTCCTGGGTATTGAGAAAGGACAGGGCTGAAAGGGAGGGAGTGAAGAAGTGCATGGTGGACAAGGCTATACCGCCACGCTTCCCTCCCGCCCCACCACCCGGAAGGAGTTTCTGAAGACTTTGGCTGGCGAGCTCTGAGTTGCCCATTGGAAAGCCTCGGGCTATCAGTTTGGTCAAGCTTTGTGGGTTTGGTGGGATGTACCCTGGCTCAGAGATACGGCCCTTACCAGAAACAGGTATACACGGGCCGGAGGGAGAGACTTCCTTTGCAAAAAGAAAACCCCAAACCAAACAGTGTCTTGGTGCGACTAACAGGCTGTATCTCCTTCTCTTGTAAGAATCCTCCCTCAGACACCTTCAAAGCCTGTTTTCCCAACTGCTAACACTGTCCAAGCTTAAACAGCACCTGAATGTGGAAAGGAACGGTATCTGGGATGCTCTGCACATGACAAGACCCTCCCTGGTTCCTCCCCCTGGCAGCTAGCAGAGTCTGCCTTGGATTGCTCCCATCCGGAGGTGCCCATGTTGGTCACGGGCACCTGTGTGAGCTGACTGCCACCAGGCTGGCTCAGCATTGGCAGCCCAGCGACAAAAGCTGGATGAGGATGGCAGGGAGGGGAGGAGGCTGTCACACCCACTGAGGCCGTGTGCGTGGGACTACATTCAGTGAGTACCAGCCCCAAGAACGTCCTTGGGAGGACAGTGCCACAATACCCAACACACTTACAGAGCTTAGCTTCTCTTCCTAGCACTTTGTACCACTGGCTTCATGGGAACCCCTGCTAGTGCAAGCCATGCAACTGACCTTGCCTTCTAGTAGTAGCCTCAGCACTTTCTAGGTAGCTTATTGTGCTGCTATCAATTAAGAATATTTTACTACTACCAAATAAGTGGAAAAAAGGCACAAATGCTACTGTCACCAGGATAGGTGGCTCCACAAGCTCACTGAGAATTGTCAGATTGGTAACAGTGAGAGATGCTGAGGGAAGGGAACAAATGGCATGAGGAGAACCCAGAAACTTCAATGCAGGAGCTCAAGTGCGTCAATCAGCTGCAGAGACCCTCACACAGTGGACCTACCCCAGCTTCACACCCTGGTGTCGTCCCATGGGTGTCGCCGAAGCAGCCAGCTACAGTTCAAATTAGTGATTCCCATGGCCCTGGAAGCACGAGTCGCCACATGCTCACCTGTGACAGAGGTGACACAACACCATCAGTATCTTTGCATGCTGATCTAAGGCAACTGTCCGGCAGTGCTGGGAACTCAGTGAGACACTAAGCTGCTGAGAGAGTCAGGGCAGGAGAAGGGAGAAACAGAAAAAAAAATAATAATTTGTGTTTTCATTTGCTTCTTCTTTGATGTCATCTGCAGGGCAGATATCCTGTCTGCATTCTTTTAGAGACCATGGTAGAAAATATCTTTTTCTCTGCAGTCGGTGCTGTCTCTTGGCCCAACATCAGGACTCTTGCCAATGGCTGTGGGGCAGAGAAGGTCAGTTTATTTCTGGTTACTGTTCTGCAAGCATCAGCTGGTGTTTCCCTAATATGCTCTGGTTCTAAAGTGTCTTTGAGGGTGAAGTGAAACTCAGGCCTACATTTATGTTCATCTGAGTAATCTGCTGCCAGCGTCTTTGGTGTTCATTTAATGTGGACTTAAAGGATACCTGATAGTGCCAATAATCAGGGATGACCTGTATTTCAGTGTCCTGTGACAGACCTGTGCTTAATTTCCAGTGAACCTAGGACACTGTGGAGAAATGTGGGGAAATGTCTAAAAGAACTTTCTAGCTATGAACTTTAAAGAAAGAAAGTGGGGCCAGCCTGTCTGTAAATGTTGCATTTTAATCTCCCAGTGGGTCAAGTTCATGCCATTAAATGTGGGCTGGCTTTTAGGACTTATTGTTTGACCCCAGCATCTCTACGTGAGGCCAAAAGACTTCACTTGCACACAGCAAATGGAAGGGGTTTTCACACCTAACAGCAATAAATTAATTTTGCATTTTAAAACACGCATCTTTTCTTTAGACTCACTGAATCAGACCTTTTCTGGTGTAACACTGCTCCTCTGCACTGGCAGGTCTATCAAATCCTTTCCTCCACCCTTGCTGCCCCACTAGTCATAGAGATGCTCTGCTTCTGGGACTGTTGCCTGCCTTCAAACATCTGGCAGCGGACAGAGACAGACTGAGCTGAAGTGAGGGGAGCCAGGAGGTTTGTGAAACTGGAAGGAAGCGAGGGCCACTTTCCTTCCAATATTGTGCGCTGAGCATTGAATAGAAATGCAGATCCTACCTCGGTCAGGATTGACGGGGACTTTGTAGCTGCCAGCAAATGTCCCACTGAGCAATGACCACGAGCAGGGTTGGGACTTGTGACAGGGTGCCACTCCCGCTGATATGGCCAAGTCAAACTCCTGATTGCCACGGAGAGTACACTGTAAATACAGGTGAGAGGCAACATAAACCAAATGTGATTGTTACTGTGACAGGAGAGAGACAAGGCATCACAGATGCAAAGTTCCTCAGGAAAGACATTTTAAAAATGAAGAGAAATCAGTTTTACTTGGATTCTTTCATAGAAAAGATATTTAAATATATCAAGCAGGATGTCAATAATGCTGTAAATTAGAAGCAAAAACTAAATAAAAAGAGAAACTGAATACAAGCAAGGTAGGAACTGAAGAATCACTAATCAAATTACAGGAATCCCTTTAGTCTTACAACTGAAAGCCTGGTCATGAACCTACTCATCTCTTGTCCAGCACGTTTTATTCGGTAATTTTGCTTTATTTGGCAATAGATCAAGGATTTTTGTAGGACTGGAATAGCCTGGGTTCTCGCTGTGGTGCCTGTCTACCTGCCATTGCTGGTGTAACACCAGTAGCCTCTGAATGACCCAGAGGAGCGCTTGGCAGCCTCCCAGCCAGCCTCAGGGACCCAGATAAATCCCCTGAGGATGCTTTCATGTTCAGAAAAGAAATACATTTGCCATGGCAGCAGAGAGCTGGCAGTGGCACCAATGATGCCGGTGAGGGCTGAAACATCATGGATGTTAATGCTGGATGGCAGGAACTGAGTGCTAGCTTGCCCTCAGCAAGAGCAAGCGATGTTTCAGAAGCTACAGGCCTCAAAGAAAGCCAGCATAGCCAAGTGTGGGGATCACCCACAAGGACTGGTGAAGCCTCCAGGAGGCTGGAATGATGTCTTTTGCAGCTACAATGACTGGAGGTTTTGCTTCCTGAAAGTCCTCTGTGGAGTCCTTGCTCCTCTCCTGCTGTCCCTGCATCTTGCAGTTATCTGCCTGTTGCAGTGAGATTATCTGTCTGGTGGGCAGGAGAGCAGCAGGTCTTGTGCAGGGCATGGCACAAGTCTGCATAAAGTAGGTGAACAGGAGTTGCCAGAAGGCCTCATTGGATGCATTGTCATTCCTTATTCAAGGGGAAAGTGAAGGTGCTCTACTCCCTGGATGTGTGAACCGGGCTGGGTGTTTCAGCCAGGGGCAGACTCGTCAGAGTAGCCCTGCAGGTTGGCTGGCATTCATAGGTTGGGCTGGGCCGAATGGATTATTTTTAAACACGGAGCTATTATGCATACGGGACCTATAAATGTGTAGCTTTAGAAAGCAACCAGGAGTCACATTTTCTGAGTCACAGGAACACAGTTGCATGCAACAGCAGCCAGATCCCTGCCCCTGCAGCCAGGGCTCTCCTCCTTTATCTCCACGTACGTGCCCATTCCTCCTACCACTGCTTGCTTTCTGCACAGCGTACTTGCCTGGTCCTTGCCTCTTGTTGCTCAAGACCCAAGTAGACCTGGTGCAAGCCCCTGTCCCTTGAGCAGATCCTGCTTGCTGACTCACCTGTTTTTTTCATGCCAGGTGCTGTGGCTTTCCACAGCCATTCTCAGCACTACACCCAGGCACCCCCTCCTCCTACCCCCGGGGCTGTGGCCAGGGCAGCCTGCAGTGGTGACATTGCCAAGCCTTTCGGAGGGTTGAGAGCACTTCATGGTAAGGAAGAAGGCGGCAGCGTGGATCTGCGGGGAGGGGGAGGGAAGCAGCCTGACAATCCCCTTCGAATTATAAACATATCCTCTTTAAATACATTTCTAAGGATAACATTTGTATTACTGTGTCCTGTGGTTGCTGATAGGGCCCTGCTTATCGCCTCGGTCTCTCCTCCTTTCTCTGGGCCCTGCTGGGAAAGGTCCCTATCTGGAGCCGAGCTGGCAATCCTCCGCCAAGCAATTGTTTCAGTCCAGGGGAAAAATTAATTTCTGCCTATCGTTAATTGAGAGAATTGTGTGGAGAGCTGGGAGGGGGGCTGGAAGGGGGAAGTGGGGGATGGAGTGGGGAAGAGAGAGATCGTGTTATTAACAGTGTCCCTTTCATAACCAAATACCCTGATTTCCATCAGTGAGATGAGAGGCTCATTACAGCAAGAAGGTGATTAGAGAACTTGGAGGAGCTATCGGGCTAAGCAGGAGAGTGGCAGGGAATTCGGGAGGGACTCCCAGCAGAAGGGCAGCTGCAACAACCAACCATCCCCTCTCACCCTCGCTGCCATCTCCTCCACCCCTCCTCTCCCTGTCAGCCCCACTGACCCTCTACCCACATCTGAGGAAAAAGCAACGCAGTTGTTCCAAAGATCGTCGGTGCCTTACGTGGTGACAAAGACTGTGCACACGTAACCAAAAGCCCACTGGCATTGTTCAGCTCCTAAAGGCCCAGCTGACAGCTCATCTTAAATACCTTTTCCCAATGGCAAAAGAAGAGGATGCACAAAAGTGTTGGCCTCCCTCCCAGCTACGTGGGATTCAGAGTGTCTCTCATTAGCTCATTCCTCAACAGGTGGCTAAAAGCTAGGACCCCTAGCTGTCTCGCTCACAGAAATGATGTACAAGTGGAAGAAAACTACCCCAGATTGTACTCTGGTCCAGCTTTTGCACCACTCTTTCCATGCATGACTCTTTCTGAGATACTTCCCCTGTTTTAGAGGTATCACTGCTGTGATACAGCCCACCAGCCCCCAAGCCATCTCATGCACTATGTATACGTCTTCATGAATTTACTGTCCTTCAGCTCACAATCACTCCCCTGACAAATAGCTACAGAATCCCCTTGATTCCTGACATTGCTAGAAATAACTTTCCCCCCCTTCGGGAAGGTAAGCAGCCTTGAAAATTCATCCAGCCCACATAAACACCAGGGGATGGGACTAGGATAAAAAGTTGAACTTCTCCTACTTTGCCTGTAAATGATGCAATGACAAAAAACCCATCACTTCAATTTTCCTTCTTTTTTCAATATAAACCTTTGGCATCCCAGAAAAATTTGCAGTGAACAGGAAGATAATAAAGATTCTACTGAATTGGAGTAATCCATCTAACCCATTACTCCCATAGTTAATATTAGTTAATGCTTTAGTTATTAGGATTTTTTTTGTTGTTAGTCTATTGCCAATGTACTTAAGACTGTCAAAAATCCTGTTCTGAGATGACAAAGAGGTCTTTGGCAAGGTCCACACTGGAGAGAAAAGCTGCAACAGAGAAGTGAAAGTGTCAGCCTGAGCAGCCACAGGTTGAAAAAAAATTATGGGGCCTGAACTTTCCTTTTCCTTTGACAAAAGCCATTCCTGTCGGTTCAGGATGAGGGGCAGATTGTCTCACTCTATAGACTGCAGGAAACTCAATGCAGCATGGCACGTCCAATAAATCAATGTGAAAACAGAAATACTTCTATAAGGTAAATAGGCTACTTCTCATCTAGATCATGCAGGAGAACGTGAAGGCACACAGAAGTGCTCACTAGCACAGTGGATAGAGTTCTTCATTGTCGCACAAACAACCCCTCCCAACTCCCACCCAGAGAGATCTCCTACCTTTTCTTAGCCTAATCCCATCTACCCCTGACCATGCATTGAGCTCAAGTAATCTCCAGCTCCAGATCAGAGATCTGGATCAGAAGAGGGATCCAGACAGAAGCAGACCCTCCACACAAGGCAAGACCTTCCATTTTAGTACCAAGTTTTCATTGTTGACAAGTAGAAATCATATGCGGGAATATACGGTCTCTTGGAAAGCTAGCTGGAGGGCAGAGTGGTCACCAACATCCATTCAATCCTTAGTAATTTCTCTTCATTCACTTATCCACATGGGACAATTACTGGCAAAGAGCAAATTGTTAACAGACAGTTAAGAGTAGGCCCAGAGCCAGATTTAGAAATCTTTGAAGCCAGAATGATTTGTGAGAGTCTGTATATTTAGCCTTTCCTTTCTAACAAAGTGTCCATTTCTTGCTGATTTCTTGTGCAAATCACCAGTAAAATGGAAATGGAGAAGAATGCTTGTCCTAAATAGTTTGTGTGTTGAAATTCTGGGTTACTCAGGTCATTTACTTCTGCAGGTGCTGAGGGCTTTACCTTGAATTTCTAGTATTGCCAGTCAACTAATGAATAAAGAGGAAGATCCCATATTAACAGTGCCCTGGTTTCATCTGGGATAGAGTTAATTTTCTTACTAGTATCTGGTATGGTGCTGTGTTTTGGATTTAGGGTGTGAATAACGTTGATAACACACTAATATTTTAGTTGTTGCTAAGCAGTCAAGGACTTTTTAGCTTCACTGGCCCGCCAAGAAGAAGGTTGGGGGCACCCAAGAAGCTGCAAGGGGACACAGCTGGGACAGCTGACCCCAAAGCTGTATCCCATACCATATGGCATCATGCTCAGCATATAAAGCTAGGAGAAGGAGGAAGGGAGGGCACATTATGGCACTTGTCTTCCCAAGTGCTTGTTACACATGATGGAGCCCTGCTTTCCTGGAGATGGCCGAACACCTGCCCACCAACACGAAGCAGTGAAGGAGTTCCTTGTTTTGCTTTGCTTGCATGCACGTCTTTTACTTTACTTATTAAACTGTCTTTATCTCAACCTATGAGTTTTCTCACTTTTACCCTTTCAATTCTCTCCCCCATCCCACCCGCAGCGAGTGGCTGCATGGTGGTTAGTTGCCAGCTGGGCGTAAACCATGACAAATCGATAGCTCTGGTCTAATACAATTGATATCAAGGCCAACATGGGTGTCATGCAGCCCCTCAGCTAATCTAACCACTGGCCAGAGGGGCTCTGGAGACAAAATATAATAGCATGATAGGCAGCCTGACCCAGGGACTACACACTCCATCCTCAGCAGTTTGACTCAAATGCCCTCTCGCCAAACCTTTAGCAGCTGAGACTCCACAGAGGCTGGTAAGCTGGTAGCCTCCAGCTCCAGATAGCCAGTCTGAGCTATCGTTCTGTGCTCACATAGCCCAGGTTTCCTTAAAGTGGGGAAGTCTAGGGCTTGCATCTTAAACCAAAAATGGTCAGGCATTTGCAAAAGCCTCCACTACTAGCTATTTTCTTCCTCAGGTAGTATTCTGCCACCAACTTTGCAAGGCTGCAGTAATGAGGTCTGAGGAAGAGCTTGTATGGCCACTTCTCACCCACTCTCTCTCTCTGCATCCCATCAGGAAGCAGAAAAGGTGAGAGACTGCATGCTCAGCCTCCCGCTAAACCCATCCCAATTGATGGCTCTGAAGTGTCAATTATAATGACTAGTGTGGAACGAGACTGGGAAAGGGGGCAACTGGAATATGTAAAAGGAACAGAAAGGGGAAGTGTTTGGGGGGAAAAAAAGAGCCGAGTAGTGACAGTGAACCAAGGACAGTGACTGAGATAACACAAGAAGATGGATGGGATAGAGAAGAGAGGATTACCGCTTCTCAAAGAGGGGAAAGCGCTGAAAAAGGGAAAAACAGGAGACCGAACTTAAATATTACAGTGATATAAGAGCTACACAGTCATTTCATTAAATGGGTCAGTGAGAAAACAACATGGAAGTTGATAGATGGTTTACAAAGACAGAGAAAAAAAATAAAAAGCAAATTAACAGAGAGAAGGTGGGGAACCAAACAGGGCAGTACATGCAGCTCCAGTGCTACTGAGCTAAAATGATCAATGCTCCTATTTATTATTACTTTCTTGGGAATCACCCTGTAGCTAACTCCTCTTTGCCTCTATGTGTTTGGTCAGTCAGCATGGGATTCAATAGGGACAGCATGATTATTTGGAACACTTGTTTCTGTATTATCATGTGCTACTCTAGATCTTATATTGAGTCAGCTATAAAAAAAAAAAAAAGAGCATAACTGAACCCCACCAAAGCATGTGAGAGTATTTCAGCAAATAAGAAGAAAGCTCCCTCACACACACAGAGCCAGTCCTGCTGAAACCCTGCCTGGTGCTCATGCTGCTTGGGCACTGCTGTGGGACCCAACAGTGGAGAGAATGAGATGAGGGTGAAAGTGCTGAAAATCAGTTCATAGAGCAACTCTGAGATGCTCTGATGATCTCTGGAGTCCCAGAGCAGGGCAAGCTGGGACAGACCCTATAATGGCATATAAAGCATGTGCTTCCCAGCATCTTTCCTCCAGTTTGGCACAGAGAAAATAGATAGGAGATTAGCCAAACTCATGGAGTGAAAGAGAGCATGACACCTGTATAAAGAGGGACAGGCAAACAAACAGAGCTGCAAGCAGAGAATATGAGAGAATTTCAGGAGGAAGAGTCTGAAAAACAGAAATGTGACTGCAAAGAGAGGAGAGTAAGGGTGAATTAGACAGAGAGAGATGGAGACACAGACTGTGTTTGGAGAAAAGAGCACAGGGGGAGGAAGGAGGGGGCAAAGTCCGAGGCACTCAGTGAGTTCAGAACAATCTCCATTCTCTACAGCGCTTTCTGTTTAAAAAAATAAAAAAGGAATGATGGAGAAGGGGAGAGAGTCAGACAAGTTTAATGATGTGTGTTCAAAGCTCAGATTGGAAAAATGACAGAGAAAAGCAGCCTGTTTCGGCTCTAATAAATTGTTCTTTGCTGTAAGAGACGCCTGTCGCAGCATTAATACAGGGCCCTAATACACGGGTCAGGGTTAAGTAATTTTCTCCGGCAACTTAAGCGAATAATGAAGCTGGCAGCGGCTAGTGGCGCAGTGGGAGAGATGGCCCAGGCCGCCAGCACTTTGTCTTCATTTATTATGCCAGCTCTCATGATTTGGGTACTGGCTGCAGCGACGGGAAGCCTCCGCCGAGGAGATATCGCTTCATTTCGGCAAGGTAATGAAAGCTGGGATGGGGGGAGGATAAACCAATTTGCTGGCTGACATGGGAAGGAGTGATTTGCAGACCTGGGTAAGGGAGGGGGGCAACCAAGCGAGAGGAAGCACAAGGCTAAACCAAGGGGGGTGCTCAAGGCCCTTCCCTGAGATAATGGCACCATGTGTTTGTGGGGAGGGAAACCAAGCAGGACCATGCAGGAGGGGATGGTAGGGCTAGAGGCTGGAGTGCAGCACATGTCAGGACCTGAGGGTCTGGGGAATAGGTAAGCCACCACGAAGAACAGTGTGGTCAGGAGAGGCTGGTGGAGGAGAAAGTGGCACTTGCTGGTAGAAGTAGTTGGTGGAGTAAATTTGAAGAACACGTAATGGTGGGACAATGGAAGACAAGCAGAGAGCAGCCATGTGGGACAAGACAGGCACAAGCAGCAGGGTGAAAGGAGGAGCAAGGAATGTCATCCTGGCACTGTGGGGAAGGAAGAACCTCACGAGCAACTTGTCTAAGACTCAGACATTCCACTTACTGAAGGTCGTCCCCACTGAGTCTGTTCCTCTTCTCACAAGGAAAAAAACTCCAGATGAAGTATAAGACAACCCTGCAGCCACATCCCTCTCAGGAGAAGAGGGAACTTCTGTCCCCTGCACTCCATCCCCACCACATGGGCATAGGCAATCCATCTCCAAGCCTACTTCTTCAAAGAAGATTAGCAATGACCAATTTTGAGGCTTAACTCCCAAAACGTGGGTGTCACTTTGAGCAGCCTGGACACACTGTTTGCATGCTCACAGTCCCCTCTGATTGCCTCTGCACCGCCATCCTCTCTTCTCAGCCTAAGAGGTTGCCTAGCACCTAGTACACCACCTTTGTCCCTGCTTTAAAATACCTGCATCACTCGGAACACATCCTTACCTCCTTCAACATCCATGCTCCTCACTCCCAAAACAGCAAAGGGAATGGAGGCAACAGAGCCCTGGCAGAGTCAGCCCTGGGACTCTTACACTTTCCTTCCCTCCCCCTCCTCTCGATGTGGGTTAAGGATTTCCAATAAGGACCAAGTGTTGGAGGCTTAACACTGCAGTCTCTGGAGAAGCAGGCCAATTTCACACTAATCTTCCCCATGAAGGGAGAGAGCATCGGAAGCAAGAATTACATCAAAGAGAAGTTAATGCTGAGAAGCAGACGACAAAAAGGAGCTGCTTTCAGTTTCAAATGAATACACACAGCTGGATTAAGAGATCAGGCAGCTCAAAGCCTGTATCACAAGCTTTGGTACCCAGGATTTAGCCAGCAGGGAAGAGTTCTGATCTGGGGGCTCTTTTGAAAGGAAAGGAGGGTCTTTATGGAGCACTGCAGGTATTTGAGAAGAGCTAGGTAAAAGATGGGGAGGCTGATCGCTTGGTCTGGCCTCTGCTGACCTCTTCTAATAAATATGACAGACTCAGATAACACGATGGGTTTTTGTGCAGGCTTCATAGCTCCTGAAGCTTTTTGGTTAGCGAGTGGTTACCCAGTCATTTCCGCTCTGCTTTGGTCCAGGGCATTGCAGCTGTGTGGAGAACAGCCCTCCAGGTCCCAAAATGCAGGCAGTCCTTTCCCTCATGGCAGGAGGTGTGCTCAGCTTCAAATGCAACTAGCAAAGGCAGCTGAGCTCCCTGTAATATAAAACGCACCCTCCGGAGGAAAGGAGAGCAGAGGGTGATTGCAGTAATGTGTCTGTTGTCCCATTTTAAGTGGTGGTGAAGTGAGTCCCAGCACGCTCCCCCCGCCGGGAGGCTGACAGGTGTAAATCCTGCGATGAATGAAGGCACCGAGCCCTATAAAGCTGGTGTCTCTGCACGCATCTCCGCTCTGATTGACTTGTCGGCTCTCTAAGGCTGACTCTATCAGCTCCTCACTGCCTCCAATTCCAGGTGTGATTTAGTTTGGAGATGAGAGGTGACAGTTAACATTGGTACTCGTCAGTGTAGATCAGACACAGTCACGCTGTCTTCTCCTGGCTCACTCCCTTGCCTCCTCCCCCATGCTCCCCACCCCTCTGGTATCTCCCACTCCTATCTGTTGCTCTCATTCTCCCTGCCTATCCTCATCCAGTCCCTCTGCTTAACATCATATCCTTTTGCCTCCCATCACCATTGTCAGAGCTCATTGTCAGTAAATTCTGCCCTCTTTTCTGTCCTAACTGCCAGTTTTGTCAGACTCCTAATACCTTCTTCAAGAAAACTTCTCATGCAAAGACTAGGAGCAGCAGCTTGTCCTTTGCAGTCCCCTGTAAAGCTAAGCAAGCAATACTAGCAAATAGAGCATTTGCCAAATTTAACCTATTTCTCCATTCATGGGTTGTTCACTCAAGTTGAGCTCTCTCAAGTGTATTTGCTGCTTGGAATTCATGAAGCAGTTTTGAGGAATGAATCTGGTCTTGAAGACAGAAAAAAAAGGGGGATTTTGCACTTGGTGTGCAAGATTACAACAGAATTGTTTGGTGTGGAAGAGCTCTTTGTAGTCACAATGCTGTAATATCCTAGAACAGCCCTACAATCAACATTTCTGACACAAATGCTCAGATTTCACATCTGGAACTCCTTGATCTAAAATTTCCAGTTCACCAAGCTTTTCCTGCCAATGCCCACTACCTATAATCCTTATGGAAAAGGAAAACAAGGGAAAGGAATCCCACTTTTTACTAGAGCTAATAGTTACAAAAGAATCTTGGTTGTATTCACACAGCTGTTTTTAACTCTATGTCACTCTTGGTCTCCCATTTCCCAATTGTGTTCCATTTCCGTCCCTAGTACTTTAAGTGACAGGATTGTGATTTCCTTAGGCTACACTAAAAGGCAACTGTTCCAGCATCACCAAATAGGTGACTCAATGGACAATGTATCAGTTAGGTTCATCCTTTTCAGTTTCCAATTCCCACCATTTTAATTTGCAATAAATTGCAAATAACTTGGGCTAGCTGATTCCAAATGAGGTATAATCTTTTCCTCTTTTCCAGGGGGTGTTGACCCATCATCACAGGCTTCACTGTACCAGAGAGCTTGCTCAGAAATTTATAGGTTATTTAAACTGGAAGAGACTGAATGAATATTGTAGGATGGACTGAGAATCCAAAATGACCTTGACAAATTGGAGAAGAGTTCTGGAAGACAGGAGGCAGGTCAGCCAGAGGACCACACTCAGCCATCAGGTAGGAATAACACAAGCAGATGCAACTATACAACTCAAGAGAAGGTGAGAGACTTGCAGAGCCACATTGCCCCAACACAGGACATATCACACACATGTTGCACTTGGAATTGATAGAGGAGATGTGCTAAAGCTCCCTTAGTATATTCCCTCTCCGGTACATCTGAGCCTGAACAATCATCTACACAATCACAGGTCTGGAGAAGAATCAGGCAGGTAGCAGAACTATAGAAATGGATGTGGCGAGAAACAATGGGTCACAATTTGAAGACAAATTCCCATGCCGAGCTGCTGTGAAATGGCAACCGATGAGAAACAAGAGAACAGCCTGTAAGGCACAAGAACTAATCCTTGTGCTCTCATTAGTGTAATCAAGGCCTGAGCAAGGCTTCTTGGCCCTTCCTTGTTCCTCTCTAGACACTGAACTTCAAGAAAAAAAGGTGGAAGAAACAGAAGGACACAGGGAAGTTAAGCAAGAATTGTCAGAGGTCTGGAAAACCTGGCCTGCAGGAAAAAGGCTGTAACTGGATTTGAGTCTAGACAAAAAAAAAAGACTGGGGGAGGCATGATGACAATCTTAAAATACTTTGCAGGCTCCTTTGAAGAGGCAGGGTCTTTGGTGAGTAGGGGAAATTGTAGCCTTAAACTGCATCAAGGGAGATTTAGAAGGCTCAGAGAACTTTTTAACTGTATGTATAGTAAAATCTTGAAATAATTTGATTAGACAGGTTGTGGTAACACCATAATTTCTCTTAAAGATGAAGTTAGGTAGGCATTTGAAAGGAACCACACAGATATCTTTGGGTTGGATTATATGAATTTTCAGCATTCCTTCCTGCTGTATTTTCTCTGAATCTGCAAATATATTGATGACACTCTGCTGACGTGACAGGGACTACCCATTACACATAGTCACTTACAGAAATAAACACTCAGCTGAAAATCTGCAGTGGAGCCACACTATCGTGTGAATGATAATAATGAGGCATTAGCTAAAACCTGTCTATGCTTCCCAGCATGGCTATGACAAAATGAAGCAGAGAGGAGAAGAGCCACTATACATCTACCATGACACCACTGAGAATCTGAAGGAGTGTGTCCTTTTCCCCGCATGAAAGGCCAAGATGCATAATCTTGAGACTGAAGATTGCCTGCTGCAGATATTGCTGAGTTTTGTGATTCTTTCTAAGTTTAGGTAATTTAATGATAAATTAAATTCTGAGCTTTTGAGCTTCAATGAGGTGTGACAGGAGTTCTGTCCAGGGCTGGTGAGAAAGACAATGTTTAGAATACAGTTATCCTTTAATTCAGACTGCATGAATAATATTTACTCTAGTTTATTCTGTGATATTTTTCCTCTAACCATAAATTAGTCCTCTGGCTGCCCTTAGAGTCATACCAGTGTGGAAATAGTAATGATGTAAGAAGTTACTGAGGTTGGTTGGTTCCTTCTTGTCCGGTCTGTTTTGGATTGGTTTAATTTTGTTTATTTCAGGTAGCTTTTGCTCTCTGACATCTATATGTAACCACTCATTCTCAGTGACCAGGAGGCACCACGAACAAGATAGATCCCTGGCCTATGGATCACCAAAAAGTTCCATCAATTCCTCTGAGAGAGGAATAGAGCAACTTCAACTTAGATATTCACCCCTTGAGTCTGAAGGGCTGTCACCCCCTGTACTGTCATAGAACACTAGTCAAAAGCTCAAAGTGGTCCAGCTGGCCACATCACCATCCTCCAAGTACAAAAGTTTAGGGGAACAACTTAGTGGTAGGGCACATATGCCTGTTTCATGAACTTCCTTGTGACACACTGATGACAGCCACTGTTAGAGGCTGGATATTGAACTAGATGGACCACCTTGCTTACTCTGCGGGGGTATTCCTGCATCCCTTGACTCTGAAGGCACAGCAGCACAGTACTGTGTGTTCTTCTTCACCACCTTCCCACACGTAGTCCGATACTGAAGTTCAGTACTAACACTGAACTTCATACTTGTCTATAGTGAGAGATACCCATGCTATCTGTGGCTCACCAAGACAGTTTGAGTCATTGAAAACATGGAAACAGGAAATGCTCCCATGTATACTCTTGGAAACTGGAGGTTTGGCACTCTCACTCCTAGACTAGGGAAGACCTTAATGAAGTGGTTCACAGTTACAAGAAGAGCAAACTAGAAATTCAAGCTTAAGCAATGGAGCCTTGGGAAGGCACAAACACAATCCACAAGAAAACTCTGATACCCTGGAAATACTTAAGTCAGATCAGAGACAGAAACAGTGAAGTCTCTGAAATGAATCTTCCCAGTTCTTGCCCCAAAGCTCATTATCACTGGAGCCTGAATGTACTCATGACTACACTCACTGCCAAGACATTTCTTAACATCATCTTAGTCTCTCCAGCCTCTATCTGCCCATCAGCATTCAATCTTCCCATTGTCAGAATCTAAATTATTTCTCTCATTTATGTGGCTATATGACAGCTGTCTTCCTGTTCCATCCAAAATCCTCTTTTCCAGGACAGACATATATACCTCTCAATCTGTCTTTATCTACTTTTTCCTCATTCTTTGCTCTGTTCATCCCTACCTTTGGCCAGGAAGGGGACAATCAAATATATAGCCTGCATGGTGCACTTGAGAGACCGTTTACCCAGGCAGCCTCATCTTGTCCACAAAAGACTCCAGACAGGGGAGCTGCAGAGGGAAATGGACGGTGTTGGCACAAAGTACTGGGTGACTGAGCTTGCCAACTTCTCTGTCAGATCCCACCCAGCATCTCATGCACACATGCATCTCATTTTTCAATGTCTGAAGGCACTCTGGCCTGTGTTGTGTTGTCAGTGTTGAGATGCAGCAGCAGAGGGAACTTAAAAGATTTTAGAGTGGCCAAAAGCCTCTCCAAGCAGAGGGCTGCTTCCTGATCCCAGCAGATTTTTCAAATGCCCCTTCTCTCTCTCTTTGGAGGCTAGAAGTTCAGTTTAGGGAACAGACTGGGCTTTACACTGCCTAGTTTCTCTCAAAAATGGAAATCCCCTGCCTCCCATAACCCCACTGCCCGCTCTCGCCTCGTGTCCATCTGGTCCCCCTTCCCTGCTCCAGCACCTCCCTCCCCACCTCCAGCCCGGGTGACGATCCATGAAAGCCCCCAGCAGTATGTCACAGGAGTGATAATTACATCCCCCCGCTCGCATCACGCCGCCTGCTGCTGACCTCTCACCCCTCCTCTCTTTTAATCACCCCCTGGCATCAGTCACTCTGACAGGGCAGCGGCAGGAGCCACGTGACCTGTCAGCCAGGGGACATGACTTATAGGGCCCGGCTGGTGGACAAAGGGAAGGGAGATAGGCAGCATAAATCTCCAGGGCGAATAAAAGAGAGTGATGGGGCACTCTGCCGGGGCCTGCGTTAGCAGATTCTCGGCCTCTTGTTATTCAGCCCAGAGTTATGGTGATGAGGAAGTGGCCGAGAGTGACACGCGCTGGTCCCAATCAACCTTGCGAAACCTGCAGAGACCTAGAGGAGCCTTAATGTCACGCATGGCTGGAGAGCCTCAACGAGGTGAGCTAGGGCCAGGGGAGCAGCCAGAGCAGTACCCAGCCACCAGAGGCATCTGACCAGCAAAAGCTTCAGCTGTCAGAGCAAGGCACTAAGTCACACAGAACAAGGACAGAAGACCCCAGAGTTGTACTTCTCCATCTCTACTGGACATGACTGCAGCAGAATTTGTGCGTCAGAGCCCCCACCACTAGCTCAGGACATGGGTTTCTCCCCACCTGGCACATTCCTCCAAGCTCCCCACCAGTAATCTGCTGACCTGCAGGTTCCCCTGCCATATACTCCTTTCCACCAGCTCCCTTTTCATCACCTGTTGCTTGGTAGGATGAAATCACTGGTGCAACAGTTAGCTGCTGCCATTATAAAGATACAGGACATCTGGGGTTTGCACCAAGGAGCAGTCCCCCATTGCTCCTCTACTGGGACAGAATTACTCCTCTTGGAACTGCAGAGGACTTTCACTTCTGTACAGGGCACAGGAGGGATTGTGGTCCACTAACACCTATGTTGGGTGCTGGAGTGGACAAAGGGCACCAAAAGGACCCATCTGGATTGTCAACTCCATCTTATGACAGCCAGCACCCAGAGTCTCTACAGGTCATGTTGTTCCCCTCATCCATATATTTCTCAGGAGAATAAATCTTTACCTGGGAACCACCATGTCTCAGGTGCTCAGAAATGTGAAAACTCTGGGGGCAGAGCAGGAACACTGTGCACACCTCTTACACTGTGCCTTGTCCCCATCCTGTCCTTCTCTGGCAGTGGCTCCTCTCAACTTCAGGTCTCATCTGCTCAGTGATAACACCAAAGCCAGCTACCAATGTTGGCTGTTCATGCTATGCATAAGCACCACCTTTGACCATCTCCTCTTGCACATCCCTGAGACCTGCAAACTCACAGCACTTGCAGCACACATTCTCTCGTTTTAAAGAGATGACAGAGATGGGTCCAGGTAGTGATGGGTGAAGGTCTGCTTGTGCCATTCCCTGGGTAAGGCCTCCTCTTGTATGCCAAGATGTCCCCACTCATATCCCAGTCAAGAGGCCCCAGACAGGGGGGCAAACCATGTACAAACCATACAGATCAGTGCTGCTGTCACAGCTGAATGAGGGGGAGAAGAGGGGTGCCAAGACCTGCTCTTGGACCAAGCAGACAGCTCAGGACAACCACAGCAGAATCCTACACATATCATGTGCCCTCTTTCCCCAGCGAGTGCCCATTGCTGCTGCTCTCCTCCCTTTTCCCCATCTCTGCCTGCAGCCCCCACACAGCACAAGGCAGGGGGGGCTGCCTCCTGCACAGAAGAGACTTCATCTAAGCTGGAACCTGGAAGCGAAACTGCTCAGCCCTGGAAAAGAGACTGAACAGAGCCCCACACCACCCTCTCCATCCTTCCCAAAGGCCTCCTCACCACCAGCACCTTCCCTCCCGGCCAAGGGGGAAGCCCTGCAGCCCCCAGCCTCCTCGCCAGCTGGGTCCTAGCCTCTCAGACAGGAGCACACAGCTCCCTACCCTCCTCCCCCCCATCTGCCTTTTAACGATGATGGAAGCTGCTGTCAGCATGCAGCGACAGTAATAAACACTCTTCTTAATAACACAGGGTGTCCCTCTTATTAAAATGAATAGACTTCGGTGGCGAAGCCAGGCTGCCTGCCTCACAGCCTGGTGTGGACAGTAGCCCTCAAGCAGAGCAGTTTATCTGCTGTAATTACTACAGCAGCTTCAGCTCCAGGACGTTCCTGGTTACGGCACTGTACTGTACCCCCAGGCAGAGACACAGGTACACAGACAGACCGAGGCACCTACCAACGCATGAGAACAGAGAGAAATGCAGGCAGGTAATTGCCTGTGTGCCTGCAAACCCGTACAGTAATCTCTGAGATGCCCAGACACAGCAGAGTAGGGTTAAATGGATCCACAGCCAGGCTTTTAGGCATCCCAAATCCCACTGAAACCATCAACAGCAGCTGGTGTCACTCTGCTTCTCTCATGCATAACAGGTATATTAAGACACATGCATAAACCACACCGCACTGAAAGCGGATAGAGGAAGGCAAATGCTTGGCCTGTGGGTGAGAATCCCCTCCTCCACCAGCTCACAATGTATCTGCTCAATTTTTCCTGTTCCCTGGGCAGTGAGAGGTCACAGGATAAATGTATTTCAGGTTTTACATACCAGCGCAACATGTTGAAAAGAGCTGATGTGGCATCCCTCATGTCCACCATTTCTGGATCTCAGTTGATGTATTGGTTTCTCCCCCATGTGGAAACTGCCCATTTCTCAAGCACCAAATTCAGAGGATCGCTGTATCCCAGCCACTAACTGTCTGTCACCCTGCATGTTGTAGCCAAACACCAAGTTTGGGATTCACGGAACAGGGAAGGAATCCATCTAACATGGTGCTTGGCAGTGGTTCTTCTGGAGGTACGGTTGAACTGGCTATTATGCAGCAGCCTCTATGCACACTTCCTGGCCTGGGAAACCAAAGCAGCATCCTCCTCTGCAAATCTAGTTTATTTTCTCAGCCTTTATTTAGCTTGCTGGTTCTGCAAATGTGCCCAGCAGTGACCTGAGGCTACATATACATGTAAGAAAAACTGCACTGGGAAGCACTTTCCTCCTTTGGAGCTCCCTCAAACAGAGATTATCCAATGGAGAAAAAAAAAAAATCTATCAGAAAGACAAATGACTGTAGCATGTCCCAATATCTGCTCTGCTACCATCTCAGAGCTGTTCTCTGTGCTGCAGAGACCCAGCAAGACCAAATCTGCTCTGCTGAATCTCACCCTTCCAGGAGCAAGCACAGAGGAACAATTCTCAGCTATTGCATCTTTTCCCTGCACCTTTAGTGCATTAAGGCAGGTTTCTGCATCACTGTCATCATCAGGCCCCAAATACCTCATGCCTTCACAGGACTCCAGCATTCATGAGCATCTAACTCCATCTCACCTTGCAGTGCTCCTCACAGAAGAGCCTGCAGCAGGCAGCAAAAGCTAGCAGTAGGCAATTTAGCAATGGGGTAGAATTAAAAAAAAAATTATTCATATGCATCCAGGAGAACCAGTTGACAGGACCTCACCATGAAGAGCCAGACTGAGGTATGTCTGCCTTTATTATCGGTGGGAGACAGGCATCTGGAAGCTCTTCTTAGAAATTATTCCTAGCACAGGATATTACAACCTTACTGGTTTCACTGGTATTTAGCACAGCAAAAGAGATTAGAGCAGTGGAGGAGACAGGGGAAGAAAAAAAAGTGACAATGGATGAATGAACCAGTCTTTTTCAGCCAGTAAATTCCTGGGCTCAGAAGTCAAACGCATCACAAGAAAGATGCAGACATGCTGCTTATTCACATTTCCCAAGTCACTCACATGCCATGTCCTGAATTGTCTGTCTTTCTGCTCAGTGGAACGTTAGGAAGGGTATATCGAGGGAGCAGTTGATAAATGCAAAACAAGACAAGGATCTAATCTAAAAGGCTTCCAAGAGGGCAGTAGTATCCCAGAATCAGTATCTCTAGATACATGCAAACTGAATATACCACCCCTGTCAACAGTCTTTCCACCTTCCCAAGCCCTGGCATGGGATCCTCCAAAGACCACTTCCCACCAGCAGGACTAGATCTCCAGATCCACGTGGCCTGCCTTGCTGAATCACTGCCACCAAGGACTGTGGGTCAGGTTGGGGACTGCTGGCCTGGGCTTTCAAAGCTTCAAGCCTATGTTGGTGAAAAGGGCTAAACCAGCAGAAGATAGCTCAGAGGAGACTGAGGGAGCACTGACAGGGCTCTGAGGGACAGCCTGGCTTCACAGTCTACCTCATCCTGTCACTGTCATACTTAATAAGCACAGACATTCCACCCACTTCTCACTTTAAAAGAGAAACCAATCAGAGGAGAAGGTAAGGGAGAACCTTGCAAAAGAAGCTGAGTATAGGAGCTAGGCAGAACCAGGAAAAATTGCAGCACACCCTTTGCCCCAACTACTAGTGATTTTACACAGTGGACATATGAGCTCAACACAGCAGCAGGGCCAAGAAGGAAGCTGCATGAAGTCCATTCGCCCACTCCCAAAGCTGCTTCTGGCGTGTTCAGTGCCTGCCAGGCTAGCTCCTGGGTAACTCCTGCTCTGGACAAAACCACCCTGTGGAACCACTCCTTAGGCCAGAGGCTGCTGGAGTGGTCCTGGCACTGGCACATTGCCTGCACAGAGGCGATGGCTGCTGTGTACCACCACATACGGGAAAGAAAACACAATATAGAAACGAACATTCCTCCTTCTGTTGAAAAAGCAGTTCAAGCTTCATTCTTCCTGCAGAGGAAGATTCTGCTTGAGGATGTGGTTCACCATTGCTACAGTGAAGTGAGACACATAGGAGAGTGGACAACCAACCCTCAAAAAAAAATCTTAGCACCAGTAATACCTTTCCCCTCCTTTCACTGGTATCAGCTCCAAAGCAGCATCAAGGTTTTGCTACTCCTGCTCTGTGCTGTGATGCTGGAGGACTTTGCAGCACCCATAAAGTACAGAGGAGTTGCAGAGGCATGGGCACAGAGGGGCAAGCTGAGACCCCCAAATAGCCTGGCCAGAGGACAAGGACTCAGGGGAGGACCAGGTCTTAATCAGTTCCTAGAAAGCTCAGACCATGGTTTTGGTAAACCAGTCAGCCTGGGTGGGCTGACTGAGGGCAAAAGGCTATTGATGCCACCCACCTGCAGAGCCCTGCAGCACTGAGCAGGGTGCAGGGAGGAGATGGGAGCTTGGGAGAGGAGCTGAGCAGCAGAAGGCAGATCCCAGACAGAGACACTCTCAAGCAGTTGACATCCAGAGAAACTGAGCCAGGAGAAATCAGCCCTGTGACTTCGCCGGGCTTGTACGCTCTGAGGCTGTGACATGTCAAGAAGCAGATGAAGAAATTATTCTGAGCAAGTGTATTTTTCTCCCATTGCCCTGCAGACAAGCACATACAGATAAAGAGAGACCTCTAGTGATGCTGGAGGGACTCTGCCTGTCCTCCCCCTCCGAGCATCCCTCACAGCCAGAAACAAATGTCTCGATTGCTCCGACTACTGCAGTAATCACCTTCCTCCTGAGCAGGAGAAAAACAAGGGCTGAT
The DNA here is from genome assembly GCA_033628505.1 of Tringa tobata. NCBI lineage: Eukaryota > Metazoa > Chordata > Aves > Charadriiformes > Scolopacidae > Tringa > Tringa tobata. The sequence goes on along the minus strand of JAHREE010000264.1, from coordinate 462,278 downwards.
CACAAGAATATCTGCTCATCCATGGAGGAGGTGGAGGGGTGGTACCCAGAACTTGGGAATGACTATGCCAGACTGGGGGCACTCAAAAACTAAAGTGAAATGGGCTCAGGTCTTGTCCACACCTTGCCTCTTCAGTTGCAGCTGCCCAGGCTCCAGCATGGTCCTGGGATCAGCCATACGATTCAACAGGCACGAGGAGGGTGAGTAGTTGCCAGTGCTGGGAGATGATGTGCAGTTTGGCTGCAATTTGGAACATGTGCCTGAAGTTCAGTGCCTGCCAGCTCAGCGTGGTGAGAGGCAGGAGGAAGGAACAACAGGTTCCTGGCTGAGCCCAGCCACGTCAGGAGACACCACATCCCCCCTGCACAACCTGACAATTGCAGCATCTTGCAGGACAGAGGAGCATTTTTGGCTCTTGCTGAATTCAGCCTCAAAGTCCCAGTGTCCGGGTGTAGACAGAAAGGATGATGGACTTTGCATAAGGGCACTTTCATGCTGAGCATCCCATGCTCGACACAAACAGAAAGGTGGCAAGCAAACACCATTCACATTCCCCTCTCGCACCAAGAAGGGCTGAACACAGAGCTAAGAAAAGAATTTAAGTCTACTTGAACACACAACTATTACATTAAACTTTCCAAGTATGAATAGGGTTTGAGGGGGAACACAAGAAGAAGAGGCAAATGCTAGGGGCAGGCTTGGCTATGGCAGAGGCACAGCAGTTGTGGCGTGCAACATCAAAAAGCAGACAGACGTGTCTGTGCTGTTGCTCTCAAACCCAGGGCAAGAAAAGAAGGTAAGGGCTCCTGCCAGCCAAGAGAAGGCCTCTCTCGCCTGCTCCTGCCACCTTCTCCGCAGCTCTGAGCTGCGATTACTCAATTAGCAGCTCCCATAGTACCTTCCTTCCACTCAGCGGTCTCTCCTGTTGCGCAGCCAGCGCGTAAATCAAAAAGGAACAGCTCTTTCCCTGGGCTTTCTTTTTCTTGTCCTAGTCCAAGCCTCGGTGACCTCGTGTTGGGAGAGGGAGCAGTCGTATTTTGCTGGAATGTTTTATTTTCTGTGCTGCATGAAGAGTAATTGTGGAGGGGAGGGAGAGCGCAAGCACGAGAAAGCATGTGCGCTGCCAGCCAGGCCAATGTCCTTGTCCCACAAGGTTATGGATCCATTTTAGCTCAAATAATAATAATAAAAAAGTCTCATAGAAGCAAGGGATTCATAAAACAAAACATGAGCTGGGCATTTGGCAGCAGCTGCCCAGGGAGCAGGAAGCACACATTCAAGTCTGGAGGCAGGCAAACTCCCTGTATCCTGTCAGCAGCCTGGAGATCTCAGGGAGCTGGCAGGGTTCGTGGCCGCGTGTGCAAATGTGTGCGCACACGTGCGCGGAGACAGCTGGCACAAGCCTGCCTTCTCTTTCCCTGCACGCTTTGTTGATGTTATTTCAGATACTCAGTGCAACAAAACTCAGAGCAGAGAGGGATTCAGACTGAGGAACGCACCTGACCCAAACAGGAGCAAGCAGCAGGTAAGAACAGCCCATGTGGGGATCTGCATCCCAGCACAGCAAAAATGCAGTTCTAACAGCTGCAAAGGACACTGGCACTGTGTGCTTCTCTTCCCTGTTTAGACAGCAAACATTGTGAAGCACAGAACAACAAAACAGCTTACACCTGAGACAGAAGAGCCTCCCCTGTGAGAACGCAGGAAATTTGGGGGATTTTCAAGTGTTCTGATTAAATCCCAACAGGCACATGAATATTTCCAAGTGATAAATAAGGCCCTGAGGACCAAATTCAAGACTTTCTGAAAAACAACGACAACAACCGTACGCTTCATTTTGCTTCATATACAGTGAGCTCTAATAACAATTACTATTTCTTTCTTGTAAGAGGCATGCATGATGCTTTCCTGACTGCAGAGGACATCTGACCTGCTCATTTTCACTACATCGGGACAGATACATTTAGATCAAATGCAAAGGGAGCCAGGATGAATTCAGACTAACTGGTACTTTAGAGGAGTCAACTGTTTAATAAAGTGTGAGTCAGCCAAAGAAGTACTGAATAGGTTAGAAACTCAGCCAGTGTTGCTGAAAGATAAAATCTATTTCTTCCTTGTGGGTGTTTTTACATTAAAAAGCCCTGCAGTTAACTAGGAAAGGTGAAGGCAGGATCTGATCAGTCAGGGGGATTTCTCAGTTTACTGCTCAGAGAGCAAAGGATTAGGTCACTGATCAATGTCCACATCAGCCTAGACTAAGTGGCTTCTGCCCATCAACTCTCCAAGCTCAGCATCTCCAGGTTAGAGGTAACAAACTAGAAGAGCAAGAAAGGAATGGAAACCGAGGACAAATCAGAAATGCTTTTCTAAAAGAAAACCAGCCATTCTTAGTCTACTAGAACTCTCTGAGCAAAATTGTGAGAAAAGAAGACATCGTTACCTGGACTTCCAAAAAAAACGTTCATCATCTTGAAGAGGCTACTGCTGAAGGTCAGCCATGATGACGCATAGGTGGCAATGAAGTTATGGCATGGGATTGGAAGAGGAAGAAGTAGCTTGCTAATCTTGGCATAGCAGAGGAACAGCTTCAGGATACCAGGATGTGACCTCTTAGAAGTGCTGCTTGATGTCGTTGTCACTGCTTAGTGGTGAGCAGAGCAGTGGCAAGATTTGTGGGTAAAACCCAGCTGTATTAACAAATCCAGGCCAGAGATGCAGGGAGCTTCAGAGAGATGGATGGCAGCAGGCACACTTGATGTGGTGAATGCAAGACAGCACACATTCCATTGCTTGTCTCCATCAGGCCAACTGCAGCTGGCAATTTGTGTCACAGAGCAGTGAGGACAGGTTCCTAAGGGAAGGTGAGCCGGGAGCCAAGCATGATCCCAGCCCAGGCAGTGCCCTCACTGACCAAGGCACGGTCCTGCAGCACCTGAGCACAGCAGCCAGAGGAAGTGCTGGAAACAGGGTCCATCCACAGCCCCAGACAAGGTGAAGTAACCAGGTCCAGGGTTCATCCTGGGAATCCCATCAGGAGCAGCAACAGATGGGACTGGAAACGCTGCTGCAGCACAGGTCTGAGGTGTGTCTAGGAGAGGAGGCCAAAGACAAGGTGACAGACAGACAGACAGACCAACCTACACCACAGCTCAGGAAGTGAATGAGCAGCCCTGGCTGGGCTTAAATGGAGCCCCTGGGGAGTGGGTGTGGGTGAGGCCCCAGGTGAGACCACTCAGGGCAATTAAGGCCTGTTGGTGCCATCAGGACCCCAACAGCTTTGCATAATGTACAAACTCCCTTCACATGGGGTTAGGATCATCTATGGGGAGAGTTTATGTGGAATTGCCCTTCTGCGCCAGCTGGCCCTTAGTGACAGCCTTCCTTACACACTCCTGTAACATCTGTCTGCCTGCGCTCACCACGGGGAACATGTGTTCCTATCCCCCAGGAAAGCATTTAGCACCAACCAGGCAACAGCATTAGGAAAAAAAAAAAAGCACAACCACCAAAAATAGGTAAAAAACACCAATTCCCTTAAACTGCATAAAAAAAAAATAACACAATGACACAAATGTATTTCCGCTTCTCCTGAATAATAATAATTTTTTTAAAAGGGCCTTTAATGGGAATACCTCTTAGTGTAGTGCATAGCTAGCCCGTAAAGGTTGCCGATGGTCTGTGGAGGATGTGAGCCCAGAAGAGGCTCAGATGCTCCTGTGGTTCAGGGAAACTACCGTGGTTTCGGCAGGCAGGATTTTAAAGACAACAGGTAATTTGTGAACTTTTGTGGTTGAGGATACGTGGTGACTGCTAAACAGCTTGGAAGGAGGAAAACAGTACTCTCTGGGTATCTACTATGTCTACTATGGCATTTCTTGGCCTTTTTTCCTAAAGTCTTCAACTGTGGCCACCATGAGCACTGGGGAGGCAAGTCAGTTCTCTCTGCCTGGGCAATTCATGTGCTAAGGGAGTGCTTTTTCCCCCAGTGCTCCAAAAGATGCTACAGGATCAAACAATAAAGTATATTTTCTGTCCTGAGGAGTGAGCTGTGCAGACGGGAGACTGCACGAAACCAGGCAGGCAGCCTGGATGGTGATCAGCAGAGAGCGCAAAGGCAGCACAGGGGCTCGTAAATAAAATGTTTTGCTGTTACTCTGGAATGGCAAAGACACGTCCTTGTTAGAGCAAAACCATATGGATTGCTTTATTATTCTCTGTCCAGTGAAATTAGCTGGAGTGGAGGGAGAAATGGTGGAAACAGCAGAGACGGAGGGTTGGTACCACAAGGGCACCCTGTGCTGGGGGCTGCACAGACCCCAGTCCCAGACCTGCCAGGTGAGGTGATGCTTTGGAAGCACAGAGTTGTGGCAAGCTGGGGGGGTCTGTCCGCGCAGCTGTGGCAAGCCCCACTGTCACCTGGTTGGAGGTCTGGCAGCAGAGCCCCTCTGGCTCACTCCAGGAGGCTGTGGGGACCCGCCAGCTCCTTGCTGCTGCTTTGGAGTGCTGGGACCCCACAGAGCCCCACGCCTCTCCCTTTCCCTTCCCTGGTCCATGGTCCACGGTCCACGCTGCTCCCCGTGCTGGTACCAACAGCAATGAGAGCCCACACTCGCCCCATCCATCCACCCTACAGGCTCTGAAGGAAGGAGCACAGTGATTGCCATGCCCATAGGCACGTTGGTCACTTATTCCCCTACTGCATTTAGTGATTTATTTATTTGATGTAGAAGCCTTTGCACGCTCCCCCCACCCCTCATCTCCTTTCGCCATCTGTCCATTCATTTGGAAATCTGTTCCAGCTGACCTCGAGCTGACCAGAGCTTCCCTCTTCCCTCCATCCTGCCATGGGCTCCTCCAGACGTCCCCAGCTCAGCTCAGGGGCTTTTAGCTGACTATGCAAATGTCGCCCAGCCAGCTGGTGTCTGCCTCCCAGAAACACATGTTCAAAAGCCCCCCGGACGGCCAGGGGGAAGGAGGGGGCAAGTCCCCATGCCCCGGCCCGGGGGCTGCGCAGAGAAAGTTACTTAGCCAGGAATTATTCAACAAACAGATGGGAGGAGGGAAGGAAGGCCGGGGAACAGAGAAAATAAGAGTGCGGTACATCTGTGTGAGCGTGTGTAAGTGTGGATATATGGGGGTCCCAGGCGAGCGTGTGGGAAGTGCGAATGAAATCACCATGTGAGGACGCGTGGTGGTGGAAGGGGTGTGTGAGAGAGATGTACAGATCAGGGGAGGATATTGCTGATAGTTTTATGGCCTTCTCCTCCTAATGACATCTTCTACAGCATGCAAAGGGGGCTCTAATAGCACAGCTGTCAGAGGGCCAAACAGCAGGCCCATGGAAAAGGCCCCCCAAGAGAGTTAATAAAGCAACGCAAGGCCAGCAAGGCTCATTTAAACTATTCTTCAAAAGATCTTTTTTCTCTCCATCACCTAATATGTGACCATTCACCTTAGATCTCTACATCTCCATGGAGAAAGAGGGTGGAGATCCTGAAACTGGAGCTGAGGATCTGGAGAGAGATCTGGGACTGAACCAAGAAGGGAAGAGAGCAGAGGAGCATTGCTGCAGCACCCCGCCAGGGCTGATAACCACTGTAGGACACACATGCTCAAATGCAGCAGTCCAGCTCACTTGGGTACCTTTGCAGGATACAGGCTGTGACACAGTCACTTTAACTTTCAAATTAATCCTAACAGGATTAATGTGATGATGCCTGCTAGGTCTTCACCACGCATAAGGCTTGGAGAGAAAAGGACAAAGCATCCATAGTGCCTCTTATGGACCTCCTCAGCACCTCTGCTGCTGCACCCAAAGGCTAATGCATTCTCAGTTTCTCAGACAGAAAGGAAAAGTTAGGTGTCTGCATATAATTATACACGGCTTGGATACTCCACAAAGCAGAGAAACCCCTTTTCTTTACCTCTTTCAGATGCTCTCCCTAATCTGACTTCAGGTGTCTGGGCATTTAGTAATAACATTTGAGCAGGGGGCTGCCAAGCTTTCTCTAGGCTAAAGAAAAATCAGGATATTGGCTCTTTAATTTAACAAGATTCTTCCTTGTAATAGCAATTAAACTAGAAGAAGCCAAAGTACCTCTCCCCAACCTAAATTTCTCCTGTCACAACTGCAGCTCTGGCCCTCTGATAAGGACCCCTTGGGCTCCCTGGGAGAAGGCAGGATGGCAGCTCCAGATGTAGCTGACAGATGATGCTCTTCCTGGCCATGGGCAAGAACTGTGAAATGGTGAGCTGCCAGAAGCAGCTTAAGGAATAAATGCAGAGTGTGTGTAAAGGAAACCAGGAGGTTACAGCATCAATACAGAGCATAGGGGAGCTGCTGGACATTGCAGATCTCTCCTTTGTGTCCTGACCAAAGGTGACAATGAAGCTTGTCCCTGAGTCAATGAGAAAATGTACATTGTGTGAAAGAAACCCAGGCAGTGCCATGTGCTCCTTTCCACTGAGGCTGTAACAGGACACCAATGAAGGTAACCACGGCTGAGTTTGTTCCCCAAAACATACTTGAAGTCTGGGGTAAAGAGTCCCACTGGCCAAGGATGGAATGGACTGGTCCTGCTCACGACCATGTCCATCTCATCTGAATTTAGAGTGGCTCCCAGGATGCCCTCCCAGGCACTGCCTGGCTGGGATTTGTGGGGGGGACCACAGGCAACTCGCTGTTCCCCGGAAGCAGAACAGAGAAGGCCTCATTGTGCTGTGGTAGAAGAGGTCTGGGACATTTCAGCGTGAGCTACGCCACCAGCTTGAGTTTGCTTGAATATACCTGTACAGGCATAACCACAGAAGCCCATCCAAGGATACCAAAGGGAGCCCATTTCAAAGAGAAACTTGGGAACTGCCAGTCAGTGGCATGCTCTCGGATGCTCAGTGCTTAGCCAGACCCACTGAGCAACAGCCAGCACCTGGGCCCATAAATCCTCAGCCTAACCATAAACCCAGAACTTGAGCACCCAGTTTAACACCGACCCTGTTGAAGGGAGCCTACAAGAAGGCTGGGGAGAGTCTCTTTACGAAGGCCCGTGGTGACAGAACGAGGGGCAATGGCTTTTAGCTGGAGAAGAGCAGACTTAGATTGGATATTAGGAATAAGTTCTTTACTATGAGGGTGGTGGAACAGGTTGCCAAGGGAGGTGGTTGAGGCCCCTTCCCTGGAGATATTCAAGGTGAGGCTCGACGAGGCCCTGGGCAACCTGGTCTAGTTGGGGGTGTCCCTGCTGACTGCGGGGAGGTCGGACTAGATGACCTTTGGAGTTCCCTTCTGGCCCGGACCGTTCTATGATCCTATGACCCAGGGAGCCATTCTCCCCTTCTGGCTGCAGCCCTTGGGTTGCTGCGGGAGGCAGCCAGCAGCCCTCCCGCACCCCAGCCCAGCCGAGCAGGGTGCGGGGTCCCCGCCAGCCTCCCCCCTCTCCGCGGGAAGGCTGGGAGGCAGAGCTTGCGAGGAGGGGGAGCAGGCTGCCTCTCATGTCTCCTCTCCCTTTGTATGTACCTCCTGGTACGATTATTAAACGCAAATTACAAAAGATGTGACCCAAACGATCTTTATTTCTTCTTTCACCGAGCGGTGCCTGCAGGGTCCTGATTCTGAATTCCGTTTCAATTACCGATGCCATTTTAACACAAAGCGGCTTCTGTCTGCAATTACCGGCACTGACGGCGGCGCAGAGACAGCTCCGGTGGCAGAACACAAAAGCCTGGCATCTTCCGCCTGTTTAGAAACTTTCATTTGCTGTGATTAAAGGCAGGAGACGCGGGAGTCGTCTGTCTGCAGCGGCGCACCCTGCGCAGCACCCGCTCCTTCCCGGGACCCTCCCTGAGAAACCAGCCCTCAGCGCTCACCTCCAGGAATCACTCAGAAGGACCTGAACTGATGTACCAGCCGGTATAACACACGGACACACTGCATTATGTGCAGACAGACCGACAGAGTTAACCCCATCATGCCTTAGCTTAGCAAGGAAACTCTCTGCTTTTCCTGCTGGTAAGGACAAGCAGCCTGAACTGCAGAGCGGAGACGCCGGTATGGGCTGAGGCACGGGATGATGCAAAGATGAGGGTTTTCCTTTTACACTGGCTAAGGCTAAAGCACTAGTTAACAAGTCACAAAAAGCACTCTCCTCACTTGTAGCTGAAATGCAGCCTCCTGCACGCGCAAGGGTAGGAAACGCTACATATATTACTGGCACAAATTAAGACAAGCAGAGGTGGCGAGGAATCCCAGAGCCAAATGAAACTGGTAACAGGGGACACGCACATCTGCTGGAGTCTGCAATTACCAAAGACAAGAGGGGTTGACACCTGAAATCCGTGGGGCACGGACCCAGCTTTGCATCTTCTTGCAAAACCAGCAGCTCCAGCCGCACGGCATCCGCCGGTTCTCGAGCAAAATCCACAGCGCGGGCAGTTTTGACAGCTGAAGTCAAACACAATGGAATTCAAAGAGTACATTCCCGAGCAGCGGCCGCACGTCCCTCCCTGCGGCTGTATCTGAGAGCCCCTGCTCTGCCTCCAGCTGGGGCACTGCCTGTGTGCTGGCCCACCAAAAGCCACACGCGTGGCCCTGGGGCCACCCAGGCCCACGGCCAGGGCGGCACACACCGCCTCTCTTTTGCCCCATCATCCAGGTCAGTTTTTGCTGCTGCTTCTTCACTGTACGTGGCTGCGCCTCTTTGTCCTTCAGCCTCCTCCACAAACTCATCTGGCTTGTGCGTGAGCCTTGAGCTTATTCTCATCTTCCAGACCCTTTCCTTCCTTTCTGTCCAGCCTCCACCAATGACACCTGCTCTGTCCTTCCTCGCTCCCTTTTCCCACACCATCCATAACACACCAACCATTTTCCGTGTGCTCTTTAGTGCCGCTGCCCTCAATGGAGTTTCCGCAGACCCAGGAAGAAGCTGGTGGCAGGTGCTGCTGGTGAGGTGCTGCCGAGAGGTTTTGTTCACATTTATTTTGTTACCCACTTGGCTCTTTTTCCCCTTGCCTGTTCCTTGGCGTGTGGTTTATTCTACTCAGGCAGCGGGGGTTTATTTCTCTCTCTTGTATGTTTGTTCAAACACGAGTGCTCGGCGCCGAGCCCCACGTGAGCACCGCAGTGACAGGAGCAGTGTGAGTGGGCAGCCCTGGCAACGCCAAGCCCACAGGGCTGGCAGAGATGCTGTACCCCGGGGAAGGCTGTGCTACAGCTCAGCAGTGAGGGGTAGGTGGCTGACGTGCCTCAGCTGAGCTGGCACAGGGAACACCAGCCACGGAGGTCCCCCGCTCTCAGAGGTGACGCGGTGCCCGGCCAGAGCTGCCATCCCAGCTCTGTCCCCTGGGAACACAGTGACTCTGGGGAAGACACCATCATAGAATCANCTCTTACCCCCACCAGGGAGACGGCTCCTTCCCCGTCCCCCCAGCCGCCACCACCAAAAGCAATGGGACCGGGGAGAGAGCAGAAGGTCTGTTTAGAATTTCACATCCCTTCCATCCTGCTCCCTCAGTGCTAAACTTTCAAGACAAAAATCATAAAACGAGGTGCTTTGTTGGTGAGGCAGATTCAGAGATCTTCCTGTTAGGAACAAGAAAGGGAAGAGAGAGACAGAGAGTGAGACAGAGAGATAGCTAGATGGAGGGCTGGCTTTGTGCTTGCAACAAGCCACTAAAGGTGCATTTTTAATTAAATTTATACAAAATGTGTCAGTTTTATCTCTATGTTTCAAACCTGACTCTTTTCTATCAAAGTAAAGTATTGATCTTCACTGCCCCGAAGCTACCTGACTGAATTAAACAGAATAAATAGAAGAAGGACTGAAAGGGCTCAGAAACAACTGCAGAGAGGGGAATGTTTAATGGCTCCACAGTCATTTGCTGCAATTAAAAAACAAAACCGTTTAGAGGGGCTGTTAACACCTTGAAGTCTGAAAAATCCTCACTTCAAAAAGGCCCCAAAACAGCTTCCAGGCAAAACATTTTAATTGCCATAAATACTTCCAACGTCAGCCATCGCTGGTGCATGTGCACGTTGTACAGACAGACAAACAGATCCCTGGGCCCAACAGGACAGAACCCACTCAGCTGGTGAGATGTAGGTATGCTCTATACGGCACAGAGACACCTCCCAGCAAGGAAAGGCGTGTGTCCAGTGTGACCTAGATACATGTCCACTTTATGCAAGCAAAAAACCCCCATGTATCTGAGAAGTTATGGCTGGATGCTTTAGACCCACACACACACCAGGTCTGTTTCCCTAATGTGACGTCACCTATACTGGATGCTGCTCTCCAAACTGGTCATATTCAGTTGCATGTCATGCAAGTCACAGGCATCTTACAAAGCTCTCTCTCTGACTGTCTTATGTCACAAGAAGCTGTCCCAGGCTTTGCACCACAACCAGCCCCCCTTGACTAAGAACTAAGTGTGTTGGGGCTGGGGTACAAGAGCCTACAGATCCTGGAATAGAAAGGGTCCACAATTTCATTAAAGGCTCATGACTATCATGTGACTGAAAAAAGGGGAAAAAAAAGCCAAAACCCCAACATATTTGTTTGGTTAATCTTTAGGTAATGTGACACTGTGTGACTTATCAAAGCCTTTCTGGAAAGCCTGTGCATCTCTCAGCATGGAGACAATTTCCCAACCCTAATCTGAGGTCCTCTTCTGCTCAGCAGAAGAGCTTGATTCTGGGGACTCTGTAGAGAGAAACATCAGCAAGCTGAAGAACCCTATCAGCTTCAGACTTCCAGAGCTTGCACTGGAAAGTAGTTTGGCGCATTCACAACTCATCCCTTTCCTGGGTATTTCTGGGACAAGGGGAGCAGGCTTAGGGTAGGAAGCCATTTTTGCAGGAGACGATTACGGTTTTCTATCTCAGCAGGGGTACTGCCAGGTGGGCAGTGTGCTCTGCTGTTCCTGGGGAAGGTGTTTTGTAGAGAGACTATGAAGTTTTTACTTTGTGGTTTTGAAAATCTGGAAGGAGCTCTATAGCCTGAAACCAGCTTTTGGTTGAAAATCAAAATGAACAAGTAATGTACACTGGCCTTGTGCATCATTTCAGTGAGTCAGTAAAGTAATGTGGCTGTGGCAGTGGAGGATGCTTGGAGGGGCTGGATTTGGTTCCTAGCTCTGTCAGTTTCACCATGGGACACTGGAGAACTTCCATTATCATCCCATGACTCTGGTACCTGTGTATGAAAAGAAGCGCATCCAGTCCCCTTCACACAGGGACAGATGGGTTCTTAAGTCTTGGACACCATGGGTTTGAAAGCCATGGAAAGGAGTATCTCTATGGGGCATAAAGCAATGCAGAGGGGCAACACCAGAAATGGCTTTAAAAGCTCTAGCTCCGATCCCTGAAGAGGAGCCACAGCACTCAGCTGGGCAAATCCAGGCTGGATTAGATGGATTTTGCTATCTAGACTGGCTTTGAGTGAGCTCAGGTACACCTACAATAGCCTGAGCTGCTATCCCCCATTTATTTAGCAGGTGGATTCCCCAAGCCATACAGCCGGCCGTATACATAACCCCACAGGGAGTCACAAGCTTAACTCCAGTTTGGCTTTGAAGCTTGAAGCACTGAGAAGGTTGCTTGACTTGGACCAAATTCTTTGGCAATTTCCCAAGGCACTTTTTTGGCTTTGCGGGTAGTTATGCTGATTGCAGTAACGATCAAAGCAAGACTTCAGCCTATCCCCTGGACCGCAAGGCCATCTTTTTTGGATGATTCAAAATGTCCCACAACACCAAAAACGGTGACCCTCATCATTTCAGGGCCAAAAAAACATCCTGAGAATTTTCCTTACTTGGATCTGAAGGGGGGGTGACTTTTGCTGAAGGAGCAGGGTCAGATAATAAAAGCTCTGACCAGTTATTAGTGCGTCAGTTCAGGCAAATGAACCCTGCATTTTCTCATCTTTCAAACATTTTGTCCAACATTAAGCAACGATGAAAAGATTTTCTGTGAGGAGCAGGGTGTTTCACATGGGAGCAACAGCATGAATGTCACCACGCACAGTTCTTGCCTGTGATTGTTACAGAATCATGTTTTTAAAGGATCTGCTAAGCCATGCACATGGGTTTGTATTGTGGCAGCTCCCTCACCAACATCTGAACTGCAGGTTAACGTTCATCCCAGTCAGCTGAAATGCTCAAAAGCAACAGAAGCCCAGGGACAGAAGCCAGAGGGGCTCTGCTTGACAGGATTTCAGAGCTACACCCTCGCTTGAGCATCAGGAAGTTCTGCCCTATACCCTTCCTGGGCCCGCAGCCTCTCAGGGGTGAAACAGCCCCACAAATCTGAGCCAGTTGCCATATTCTGTAGCAGAGGGTACATACGCATTCAGTCAACGCTGCAACTTGTGCATCTGAAATGAACCGTTTGGGAACCAAAGAATATGCATTTTTAGCGCTAAGGTTGAATACTCCTGCTGCTTATGGCCAAGCTCCTGCTGCTGCACTTCAGAGCGTTTTGCTTTGTTACGGACCCCTGATTAACACTTTCTAAGCATTTCAGCCCACACTCCAGTCACCTCACAGATTGCAATGAATGCAGATTTGAGTTTATGGGTTCATAAAAGTGTGAATTAGCACAACAATTTCCCCCCGGCCTATTTGCACAGCCCTTCCTCCAGTGACCTGTCCCTTCAGACAACACAAATATTTCAGCTCAAGCGAAGTGCCCAGCGAGGCATTTTTAAGAGACTAGAAGGAGATCTGTGGCCCCAGGAAGCAATGCCTGTGGGAGCACAAAGCAGGAGCATCACTGTGGAGCCCAGCACTTGCATCTCCTGGCAACATTAGAAAGCGCTGAGAAGCAAAGTCCTTCAGTCCCCGCAGGACCCGCAGGCATCCCAGCAGCCCTAAGCAGAGAGGGGCGAGCAGAGGTCCCCTGCCTGTCTTGCACTGGTGCAGCACAGCCCTGCACCACAACCCTGGGTCAAACAGAGAGACCCCGAGAGGAGCACCCCCACAGCGCCCCGATGCTGCGCAGCCGGTCTCCTCCGCACCCACGCGCCCTAATCTCTTCCAGCCTCTACTCCGACATCCCGTATCTTTGGGCTGTGGAAAACGCTGTCACCCAGTAATCTGCCCCCTTTGCCTGCTCTCTGCATATCACTGGTGTGATCAGTCCTATCTCTGAGTGGAGGAGGGGCTGGCCGACCAAATTTCTTTAATTAAAAGAAAAAGGATCAGGTTTATTCCAGATAAGCAGGAAGGATTAAAATGGACAGAAAGAATAGACAAGGGGCAGCTGTCAGCACTCCAGCCGATCCAGCGTGATTATTAATAACGATAAGCAGGAGAAGAGGGCTAATAAAAGGATAATGAAGTGGTCCTGAAAGTGACAGGAGATGGAGCCCGATAAGAGGGCCCGTGGCCTGGAGCTGCTCCGGCCTCAGTGAGGTCTGTGCAGAGCAGCCTGCTGGGGCAGACTCGGGCAGCGGGGCACAAGGAGGAAAGGTTTGACCTCCCCAGGGACTGTGGCAGAGATATCAACGGGCTCAGGAGCTCTGGATGTCTACGCCACGCAGCATTCATGACTGAATCGACCAGGATGCTTCCCAGCTGTGGCCACAAGGAGAGCAGGTTGTCCCCCCAGACAAAGTATGTCCCTGGGAGGACTGGTCTGACCAGGGCAGCCAGTCGTGGATCCCTCTTGGTGCCCCCCAGCTGGGACCCTGCCTTGGCCCTCGGAGCTGCACAGTCCCAGCGCAGCCCAGGCTAGGATGCCACATTTTGAAAGGGAGTGAAAGCGGGAGAAGCTGCTGAGGTGTGGGGTCAGTTGCTAGGAAGGCACAGAAGCAGCATGGGGCATCTCTGCCCTGTCCGGGGATCACACACTACTCTGGTGTCTCCTGGCTCTGTCAGCTCTCCAGGCCAGGAAAGTGTCCCATATCCCAGGCAGTTGCCCAAAAAGCTAGAAGGATGTGGCTGAAGAAAGAGCAGCCAGTGGGGGGGTTGGCTCTGGGTGCCCTTTCCCAAGGGAAAGCTCACATGCAGAGCATGAAGCACGGGCAAAGATCACTGCAGCCTGGAAACTACACAGTACACCCACCTGTACCAGCTGGGTGCAGCTCCTGGCCGTAGTACAAGTCAGTCGAGGGGAAATAAGGTGTGGTAAGTTATTTCCCAGGAGCCATTAAACAGAGAATGAGATCCCACCTAACAGCAAATACAACCTCTGTCCTCTCTATCAAAGAGACGATCAAATCAGCTGCAGAGAGGCGGTGGGAAAGGAAGAGGAAGACTGAGGAGTCTCACAGTAAGCCACAGAACGAGTCAGATGGGAGGAGAACAGGAGAAGGGAGGACTCGGTCAGGGGATGTTGTAGGAAGAATTAAGGCTGCTTGGGACAAACTGGATCAGTTTCCATTTGAATTGGTCTCTTTTCTATCCAAACATCCCCTTCTCCCTCTGAAGCCTAGAAGTCTCCTTCTTCAGAGGGAAAGACCCTGGCCACGGGCTGCCCTGGCCACCCAGGCCAGCAGGCAGGCAGGTGGGTGGCTGGGTGGGTGCTCAGCCGGAGTGGCCACGCAGCCCCCACGCTCAGCCACGGGCAGGCGGCGAGCAAGGCCCGGGAGAGGAGAGGGAATACAGGCTCTGGCTCGTGCTGCCTGGCACCGCGCTCCCGCCACTCCGGGTCACCGCGGCAGATGCTGGGAGCATATGCCATGAATTAATTCCACTTTCCCTGAGATGCTCCGGCAAAAGGAACAGCAGTGCCTTTCCAACTTATTAACATAGGAGCTCCCCCCCACCTCCCATCACTTTGTCACACTTAATAAAACAGCCAGCCAGAGTCCCTTTAAGAGACTCCTGGCTGCCAGGCAGGCTCTTTAATGGAAAGTTGCTGGGTCTGGCTTTCCTTTTCAGCTTTTATATTCTACATTTTTTTCCAGCGCTGTGTATACTGTCTCTGCCCCAATATCCCCCCACCAAAACCAAACTGACTCTAGTAAAACATCTCCACCAAGAAAGTCTATAATCCATCAAGAAAGTCTATAAATTTTGTATATATAATTACAATATGTATATTATTACAAGCAAAACCAGATATTCCTAAGGATCATAGGACCTAGAATTCCTTTTTTCTTTTGTGCATTTCTTTTACTTTGTCGGTGGTGAGGCTCACCATTTGCCTGGAGTAGTCTATTGTGCCCTGAGCCTGCAAGAGGCTACCCGGGGGTCGATATCTATACTCATCCAGAATCCCAGCAAGTCCTTGGGTGGACACCCCAAATAAGCTGGTAACACACACTTTGGCAGGTTTGCAGCAATGTTTGAACAAAAAAAGAACAAAGAGCAAGCAGGATGCAAGACTGTCTACAATGAATTGCCATCCTCAAACCAAAGATGGGAAACACACATCATGTTTCAATTAGGCACTTGAAGTTCCTCATTTTTAACCCTGATTCTGCCACAGACTCGCTGTGTGTCCCCGGTCACATCACCGCACCTTGCTTTATCCCTCTGTGATACAGGTCTGTGGAGATCAACAAGGGATTACTGCTCTACTCCTTGGCTTGGCATAGCCCAGAGGGCTGATCTGAGTTCCCAGGAGTTGGGTACCCTGTTCTAAGAACGGCTCTCACTTCTCACCTCAGGATCAACCAGAGCTACACCTTTACAGACTAAAGAAAAAAATTACACCTGCCATTTCTTCCTCTGCACGCTGTTTTCATGGGGCTTTTCAGAAATGCAGGTTCCTGAGGCAGCTTTATCCCAGGCAATTCACACTTGTGTGGCACCACAAGCCTAGAGCTGGCCTGGGCATGCAAAAGCACCTCATTATTCCTTTTGAGCAAGGAGAATCACAGGCTCTGACAGCACCCAGACCCAAGAGAGGAGAAACACAGGTCTCAGCAGTCCCCTTCCCAGCTCTGCAACCAAAGTGCGACTGCGGAAGGAAGGTGGGTGGAACAGCTTGCTGGAGGAAGGCCAGCAGCCAGACGCTCACCTCCCCTCCTCCAGCTGGGGAAGGAATTGAAAAGACATGGAAACAAGTCTCAGTCTATTAAGTTTATTGAAGGAAATTAAAGAGACAACTTGATCACAGTGCACATAAATACTGAAGAAAGGAGAAAACATCTGACAGCACGGCCTAACTGGGAAGGTGAAAGCATAAGCAGGCTCAGGGAACAGAAGATGAAACTCAAAAACTTAGTAACAAAGCAGATTTTGAACCATAGGGGCAATTATCTATTAGAAAAACTAACAAGGAAAGAATTTCAAGTATACTGTCTGCCTTTCTAAAAGATAGGCAAAGCTCAGCCACATCTCGCTGGACTCTGCCATGGCCTGTGTTATAGCAGGTCAGACTAAATGATCAAAGTCACCTCTTCCCGCCTTAAAATAGATGAGGCTGTGACTTTTTTCTCAAGCTCTACTCTCAAACTCTGTCTGGGTATTTGCTGGGCTCCCGAGGTCCCAGAGTGGGCACAGGCCTGCGCCACACACCAGGCCTGAGCTCCCGCCCCAGAGCACCCCTGCCCATGGGCCCAGGACAGAGCAGGGTAACCAAGAGCCCCAAGCACACTCCTCTGGGAGATTTTATGCAGCTTTAGAGCAGCTCCTCCAGCATAATTTCTCATCAGCAAAGCCCTCATTCAACTCCCACTATGCTCTTCTTGTGCTCTGTTCCTTCCTGGCTCTCCACCAGCACCTGCTCTGACCTCACTGCTCTCCAAATTTTATGCATACTCTGTTCCCAAATGATTCAATCTCTTTGCTCCACCTGCCCCTACACTGCCTCTCCCACAAATCCACTCTTGCTCTGGCCCCCTCCTCCCCACACCCTACCTCCAATGGCCCTCCCCAAGCCCTCCCCTATGCCTACCTCTCACCATCGCCAGGAGGGCCTCCAGCGTTCGAAGTCCCTCTTGCTCTTCTTTCAAGGGGTGCTTTCCTCTTCCTCTTGACTCCTGAAGAATCCCTGTGGCGCTGAGCACCACCACAGCCCAGCTCCACTTCCTCCTCCCTGCCTGCAAGCAGGTGGACAGGAGAGCTCTGCCCACTCAGGATAATGAGAGCAGCTCTTTGGAGGCAGAAGATAGTTCTGTGAGCCCTTCCTGGAGGCAGCCTAGGATTGCTGGTGCAGCATACCGCTGCCAGAGGAGCAATAGGCCCGGCATGACTCCTGCATGGAGCACTCAGCGGCTACAGTCCAAACTACCGCTTAGTTATCCACTCCTAATGCTCTGTGTGGCCAAAAATGCCACCTCTCCAAGGCCCTAGAGAAAACACAACACATAATACACCACATATCATACACCACGCCTCTGGGTGGGCAGCCAGAGATGCTGGATTCATAGTTCACCCACTCTTGTGCCTCAGGCATCTTCAGCTTTTGTGGTCGTTGAAAACTGGTTGATTTGCAATGGGTGGCTGTGTGGTTTTATGAGGTGACCGAAAAGTGCACAACCTCCTCTGCTTTGCGACACTTTGCGAAAGATGGGCTCACCTCTCAGCCTCCCTTTCTCTCTTTGTGTTGTTTTCCTGCCCTCCTCCTCAACAAACCAGAGGCAAGTGCAGCATCATAGTAGGATAACAGCTTCTTCAGTGGTAGGGACATGGTGCAGAGACCCAAGTTCCACTGGGGTACTGGTAGTCTGTTTTGGGCCGCTCCTGCAACACCCAAAGTTTGTCCTCTCATTCTCAGGGCACAGAAGTTACATTTGCTTCATGCCTCAAAGAAGCGAGTCTCACTGGAAGCAGATACTGCACTGGTGATACCAGGCAAGCAGCTTATAGGAGCAGTGTGGATTAGAACCTCAGATCAAGTAGAAAGAAGAGAACCCACACTACACGGTCCTACAGTTTGCAACTGAGAGGAGTGTGCCTCTGCTTTCTCTGTTATCTTTGAGGGAGTAACCAAGCAAATCCATGCCCCATCCCCTCTTCCTTTTACCATTCTCTCCCTCTCAGGCTGGCTTGTTGGGTTTGTCTGATTTACTAAACTACTTTAGTTTGCTGAATTTAATTTTTATTTTTTCCTGGAATGGAGGAAGCATTCTAAATTCTCTTTGACCAAGAACCACAGGTGTCACAGAAAAAGAGACACTAGCTCAGCTGGGAAGTTTCTCTTCATACCAGAACAGGTTTCTCTGCTCAGAGAAAGACTTTGGGACTATCCTCTATACCCTGGACTCCCAACCTTCTGTCACACCTGGTTTTCTAGTCACAGAGGAGATTTCTTCATTGTAAAAGGCTTTGTGTCTCCTTGAAACAGATAAGCCTCCTCTTATTTTGGTGGTCTCAGACTGGAATCCAGTTGCTGGTAGAATTGTTTGGCCTATCAACTCTGATCTGAAATTCCGCAGAGTACTGAATTTGCAGTGAGATCTTTGACCTGTCCTGTCAGTACAAGAGTGGAATTGCAGTGCTCTATCAGACTGACCAAACAAGCTAAGAAAAGCAGCACAGCAAGCCTTCCTCCCAGCACCTGCACTGCTCCCCAAAAATATATAGCAAGATTCTCCAGCAGGAAAAGGCTTTGAAGGACATTGGCTTAGAAGTAATGTTACTGTTTCCTGCAAATAACGACCATGGTTCTATGAGGACAGGTTATTAACAGCTAAATGGATTTTTTCTTTAGATGACTTAAGTAAGAGTGGGTTACTTGGTTCCAAAGAGGCATCCACCAGGGAGTTACCTTGTTTCAGGGCAGCAGGCTCCATTCTTTCACATGCATGGAATAAACAGTATTTTCTTTGCAAACTACCTATTGCCTGAAGCTATTTCCATTCAGGCTGTGATCTTACCTGACTGCAGAAGCTAAGCCCGGTTAGGCCTGGTCAGAACTTCCAGCTGGGACACCTCAAGGGAAAAAAGAGGTGTTGTAAGAAGTGGTGTTGGCAGTTTAATAGGTGAGGCTGCTTCCTCTGAGTCAATGCAGAGGTAATACTCCAGGAGAGAGGTTAAACTAGCAGGGGATGGTTGGATGTTGCTGGATGAAACGCAAAAGGGCTATTCTGACAACTTGTGACATCTGTTGTGGTAGTCTTGATGTCCTAGGCAAACAAATCCTATCAGCCTACGCTTCTCTGATAACCACCAGTGAAAACCACACTCCATTGTAAGATGGTCCACCCCAGAGAGGCTGCATTTCAGTAGTGGAAAGATCAACTGTTGCAGTTATCTGTAAAAGTGGTAATGAGGTGAAAGTGACTATTCATAAGTAAATAAGTAAATATTTTATTTTGTTTAGAATCCTTACATCTCTTTTGAGAACAAAGTTTTTTAATAAAAAATACCCAAAACTTCTCCCAAGCCAGTTTTCCTATGAAGCAAGATCCTATTTATTTTCACGTCTGAAATAAATTCTCAAATACAAACAAGTGAATAGAAGATTAAAGTGCTAAACTATTTACAGGGGATGCATGTATGAGATGTCTGGTATGCCGGTGTTCTAGGGCAGACTGAGGTGGTCCTCTCTCTCAGATTGCCCCAGGTCCCACTCAGTCACTAGTTCTGAGGACACCTCTGTGAAGAGGTGGTCCCAATTCCAGCTGACATCATCCTACCAAGAGGAAAAAGACAAACCTGCTGAAATGTTACTGGTGACACTCGAAGGTCTCTGATCAATGCCACATACTCAAGATGAACAGGAAAGAAGAGAAAGTAAATGGCAACCGCCCCTGCCAGGGAAGTCCCAGATCCAGTTGGCTAGAACAGGAATCCTAGCCAGAATGAAATGTGAATTCCTGCTACAATTTAAAGAATTTGACAGAATTATTCATGTTCCAAAATTTCATAAAAGACAGTTTTTTTGATGCTTGTTAGATACTTCCAGACAGGGTGTAAAAAGGAGCCATAAAAATCTTCAACCCTTCTACACTTCTGCTGAAGCAATTGCAGTTCTGAGCTGCAGAAATCCTTTGTTGCAAGTCCTGAGCTCCTGCCCCTCAGTTGTATTGAGATTGTTCTGTCCCGCTTTAACCCATTCCCCTGCCCACGCTCCAAATGTTTCTGCCTTTGTCCCTCTGTACTGCCCTGCAGAACTACCTGGAGCTCACAGTGGCTACCAAAAAGACAACACACAGAGCACTGTTTCTGCAGCGATCTGTGACAGTGCCAGGCCCTTCATATTTTCCTTACTAGCTCTTTCATACTGAAGGGGCCAATCATACTGATTGAGAAAGCCCTATATCTCTTTAAAATAATCTGCTGGGGGAATCAGATTTCCATCCTCCTGGACAAGCTCCTCTTCACAGGCTCCTCTTCATCCACCCCACTGACAAAGACTTGCTTTCCAAATATAGTCTGAGACACATAAGAAGCTTTTGCCTTGTCGGTATTCCCACAAAAGGAAAAACTCACCTCTCGTAGTTCATGCTCTGGAGCCAAAACTTTGGTGAGAAGCTTCAGGTCAACCTCTCCATCCTATGAACACACATAGTCACAGTCTTACAGAGAGTGAGAAAGTGGACATCATCTTTTCACTAGGTAAATCTTGCTGAGATAGGCACATTTACTTCATGAGAGACATACACTTTGCCCAGAACAACAGCAGGAGCCTCATCTGAGCAGCAGATACCATACCCACACTATTTACAAGCATGAAAGTCACGCTGCAGAGAGGAAAAGACCTGAAAGCAGACTGAAAGTTGTGTGGATGATAGGGCTGTATATTTTATGCAGCTGAGTATCACTGTGAAGGATGATGGGAGCCCGAAAGGAACAGGGAGCCACATCCGTCACCCCAGAGCAACATCCACTTACCAGAGTCTGAAAGGCAGCATATTTCATAAGATCTTTGTCCAGGTCATGGTAGGTCAGCACTCGGTTCACCTGCACACTGCAATCAAAAAGGGTCAAAGAACAAGCCTGGGTAAGCATGGAAGCACATCTGAGGAGAAGGGTGGCATTAACAGGAATCCGGTAACACCTATCTCAAGTGTCTACATCACCCATGTGGACTCTCGAGATGGGTGTCCCCAGACAGAAGCAAATCTCATTCAGCAAATGAACAGTCATTGACAAATCTGCATGCCGAGTTGTGCACATGCATAAAAATAGGATGTGAAGCGATCACAGACTCTGTCAGAGAGGCCAGCATGCCAGAGAGAAGATCCACAGACTAGCTGCAAGAGCCAGAAAGAAAACAGGAACACAGTGAACATTGGAACAGCCCCAGGAGGCTCTGAGAGCCCCCACCACACAAACTACAGAATAGTAGGGACCTTGTGATTGCCATGTCTGAGCTGCGTGACAGTTATCAAAAACAATTTCTTAAAATGTAGCCTGCAAAGAGAAACACGGGGTAGGGGCGTAACACACTATTGTGCGGTGCTTCCCTTCGCAGGTGATGCGATACTACAGAAAAGACCTGTATTAATTTAATTTCTGTTTGTGTTTGTCCATTAAAATCACTTGTTTTTTCTACTGCAGGGAGACTATACATACAGAAGTAGCAGATGGGATTATAAAAAAAGAGAGAAAATACAAACGTTGACTCTGGTGAGAGACAAAGTAATTTTAAATTTTCTACTACAAAGTGTCATTTATAACAGCTATTTAATTACAATACCTACTTCATACTTGTGACAGAAGCATCTGTGCTCAGGAGTAAAATATCCCACCCCTCCAAATAAGGGTCACTAGAAATCCCAGTCTGTGATCTTGGCAATAGGCCCAACAGGGGAAAGAAGACTTTACTGACACATTTAAGATAAAACCCCCAAATCTTTCATATTTAAAAAGTTGCTGGGCTCCCTTGAGTTAACCCCAAGACTATCTGATAACACCTACAAACAACAGGAGTGTACTCTGCAAATTAACTAGGCAGTTGAGTAAGAAGGGTATCTTGTGGAGGGCAAAGCAGCCTACGACCGTGCATAATCAAAGTATGTGCAATAATACATGTGTACTGGAGGAATTTGAGGTTACAAAGGCAACTTTAAATCAAGCAATTCCTAACTTTTGAGAATTTGATTTTGCAACATCAAACATGCTACTTTAATGTAATTTTTGTATATATAGAGAAAATATGCAGTAATTGCTTTTTCTGTGTAACAGGAAACAAGCAGTTCGCACTGTTCAGCTTCTAGCCCCACTGCCACAACACACAGCATCGAACCCTGCTGAATGGCACTGCCACTGACGGCCAGAGAGCACGAGATAAGACGGAGTTTAATTTCACCAGCCGTTTCGCACTGCTGCTGAGAGCCTCAAGAACACCTGGCAGAGCTCTTACCTGGGAGGAGCTGCCACTTGCGTGGCCAGATCTTCCTCCTGGAGTTCCTCCAAGTCAGGGATCACGGGAATGTCTGCAACAAGAGAAAGCAGGAGCAGTAAGCGGGGAGTGTTATGCTCTTCTCTCACTAGAGACAAAAGGCACCTTGCTTCACAGATATGAAACAACCTGTTTCTTATTAGAGAACACAAGAGAGTTAATTGGCAATGATTAAAAATATATTGTTTAATACTAAAACAAGACAATAAAGCTTTGAAGCTTGGGGTCAAAAGAAATCTCACAAGAGGAGCAGGTCTGGGCTGGGTAGGACTCCATACCACGGACCACGCATTTGAACACAACCTTGAAACTGAAAGAAGCTGGCTACACTAAACCCCGCTGTCTAATTGCCGTCATCCTAAAACTGGCAAGAATTTGCTTCTTATGTGTTATCATTTGCTCAGCTCAGCCACCGGTCACCTAGACTCTGTTAGAAATGAAATGTGGAGCAGAAACTGAGAGAAGCCAAGTAAGACTACATGCTGAAGGAGCTGCTGGCTGGGTATCAGCCGGCGCAGAGTCCTGTGACCTTCCTGACAGCTGAGGAAGGAAGTGCTGGTGGTCTAGCAGACACAAAGACTGGGGAAGATGCACCTAGCTGTAATGTCATAAACCTTTTCGTCATTTCCAGTGTGACCCTGGAATGGCCAATGTCTGGGTCACTGGGTCTTCCCAGCCAAGGACTATGGCTACTCTACCTAAAAAGGACATTAGAGACAAAAGAATGGGAGTAAGGAAGAAGAACTGGGTGCACGCTGACTTCTGCTAAAGGAGCAAGGCTCCGAAAGCATTGCATGCTCTTCGATTTGACATAGTCCTATAACAGATGGAAACCCAGACAGCAAAAACAGAGAGGAAGAGGTAACTGGAGGCGCAATGCAAGGACAGAGTACACCAGCACAGAGCTCCTTTAAAGATTCAAGTCGACAGAGGGCTGACTGAAGTCTCAGAGACCCTGAGCTCTCAGACCGTGGAGAAGCTGGTGT
Organism: Tringa tobata; assembly: GCA_033628505.1. Lineage (NCBI taxonomy): Eukaryota > Metazoa > Chordata > Aves > Charadriiformes > Scolopacidae > Tringa > Tringa tobata. Next base: position 439,058 of record JAHREE010000264.1, on the reverse strand, counting down.
TTTGGCTCTGGGAAGTGGTTTCACTCCCACAGCGAGCAGACTGCTCCCAGCTCTTTCGGCAGCACGGCTGTGCTACTGCTGGGCAGCAACAGCCACCTGGCCTGGCTTTGCCCCGTTTTGCAGCCCAGGCTGAGATGAATATTCAGGAGCTGGAGAGATGTTCCCACCTGTGGCGCTCAAGAGCTCCAGGCAGGGTCTTCCTGAAAAGCCCCATGTCCGGCCGCCTGTCAGAGCTTCGCAGGCTCTCGGCTCCCCTCTCCTGCTGAACATCCCCTGCGCATCCCTCCAGCTCGCCGGCTGGGGGGCAGCCCTCGCCCAGCTGTGGCAGGACATGGGTCAGCTCAGGCCTTGGCGCGGTGGCCGTTCAGAGCCAGCCACACAGTGGGATTTCTCGGTAATTGGCTGCCTGGTGGAAGGCCGAGCAGGACAGCGGCTGCCACGAGAGCCCGGCCACAGTGAAAGGCAGTGACAGCTTGGCCGGCCTCAGCAGAGCTGTGCCTTCTAGCTCCCCAGCTGCCCAAGGAGCAGGTCCTGCAGAGCAGCTCTCTGACTACAGCAAACTTCCCAAAGACATTTAAAGGGAAATGGCAGCAACAGGCCCCCAGGCTGTCCCCCAGACAGAGGAGGCATGTGCAAGCAACCCCTCACCAGTGCCTTGCTGGGCATTTGGGGCAGATCTCTCCCTCCTCTGCTTGTAGGGACAATACACAGTAGAAGCTACTATCCCATGGGCTCTTCCCTGGAGGTGCTCCCAGCTCTTGGTAAAACTTGTAGCAAAATGCAGTTACAGGGCAAAAGCATCTCCACGGTCAGACTGACCTGTGGAGGCAGCTGCTCTGTGACAATGTGGGAGAAAGTCCCTGTATATAAGCAACAAAGACCAAGGAGGGTACACACTGGTTAGACTGCTCCAAAGGGAGGAAGAAAGCACTGTGCAGAGGTGCCTTGTTCAGTCCAGCCAAAGGAGCATGGGAATGAGAAACAGTCCAATCTCTCCTAAGCTAATTTATCCTTTTCAGCAGGAGACTATCGATGTTGCTCAGCAAACACAACTAAATGAAGAACTACCCGCCTCGCCCATGGAGCAGCATTCCCTGTAGCAGAAGAAGGTCAGATCCTTATCCTCTTTTGACAGCACAAATGTGGAAGGTGCTTGCAGCAAAGTGAATTTCTTCACTCAGTGCTCATTTTGGCAGCCATTTCTGGGGTCTCCTCTTCCAGGTTCCCTTTAATTTTTGTTGATCTCTATTTGCACTAGGAAAAAAACTGTAAAACTAGGGCCCAGATCAGTGGTGTCCCTTCCATTTCGCATGTTCCAGAAGACTTCTGGATTCTCCAGTGCTGATTTTATCTCATTGCCATTGAATTCCATGGGGAGATTCCCAGACTCCTTGCAGAGCACTACCTCTGTTCTGTATTAGCAAAATCCAGGCAATCACATAGAAATTCTTTCCGAAAGAAATTCAAGGCTCCGATATTTTATAGACACTTTGAAAATACTTCAGACAGAAGAGCTGGAAAGGCTCTGGGGGCTCCTGCCAGCCCCTCCAACAAAGGGCAGTGTACGCTTGTTCTTGCTGCAAAGTGTGGATGATTTGTCCATTTCCAGGCAAAAGCAATGCCCTTTAGGACTTTCAGAGACTGACAGGAAGCAGAACAAAAACATCGCAAATTATAAGAAAATATCAACTCCCCAAGCTAACTGCTATCAGTGGCAAATCAGCCCTGAAATATTTGGGTCTTTATTTCACTTGTTACTCATAATTTCCTTCTCCCTCTGCCAATTCTCATGGTGCCACCTCTCCACAACCCCTCTCCCTTCTCTCTCTGTACAGTTTGCAAAGTGTCTCAGTTCTCACTTTATCACCAAGGAGCCAACCTTTCCCCTCACTCAGTCTCCAGCCCCCTAATGTTTTTTGTTGCTCTTCTTAGGACTCACAACTTTTTTTCCAGTAAGCTCTGGTAACACAGCCAAGTCATGGCACTATGTCAGCTGCAGGGGGGAAGAAGCACGTGGGCTGCCAAGAGCATAGGCATATATTTTACTTTTAATGTCCCCATTAGCTGCAGTTGAGTTACTTACATATAACATTAGTACATGCAGAAATGTCCACAGGAGCATGTCCTCCCAGTCTCGCACTGCAGCACTCCTACAGCTTTTTCCAACAACAAGGTTACATTACAAACTCACACTGTCTGTACTTTGTTCTGTGACCTGCTTTTTTCCCTCCTATTCAGTGTGAGGGTTTCAGATCATTTTCCATCACGCTGTCAAACCTATGGTTTCAGTACAGAACCTTGACACATCCTTTACTGTCCAGGCTGTCATGCATGAATTCAGTGCCCGTGTAGGTAAACTCAGACATGACTGCACAATGTACCTACATTCCAAGGAGCTGTCTGTATGCAAAACAAAACGCCTTCACAGATACCAGGTCACTGCAATGAAGTGAACAAATGGCCTGTGCGTTACAACAAGAAAATGTTTTGCAGCTGAGAAGAAGGGGTAGCTTCAAAACCTGGAAACAAGAAGTGATTCTCTGCAGTCTAGCCCTATATTAGGCCAGGGGCTGCAGGGAGGTTGCACTACTCAGCTGCATTTTGGAGGAGAGAGCAGCTTTCGTAGTCTTTAATAACAACCGATCTTAATCAAAACTGTAGGCAAATCTCAGAAACAACAGGAAAATCAATCTTACAGCTTCAGCTGTTTTTCCTTCCATTTTCTTGCAGACTTTGAAATCAGGACAAACTGATACGATACTAATAGTAAGAAACATTAAAATAAAAGTTGAGTTACTGGTAAAAAAGTATTAAAAAGAGGAACAAATTGAGTACAAACCATACTACCACCCTTGGTCTCCCAGCTGGCCTCTGAACACTGTGCTGCAAGGTACTGTCACCTACACCACCTCCCTCAACCAGCATCCCCCAGACAAAACTCCTTTGATTCTCCATTTCTTACAACAGATAACACTCCCACAGTGCATCCTGCTTTCATTTTATCTGAAGGGAGGGGAGAATAGGTAGACATGTGTTAGGTAGAGTTTTACAAGCAGAAGAAATGAGTGCATGCAACAGAAGATGGAGGGGGAAACATAAAAACTCAGTGCATACAGTGACATTAAAGAGGAACGGATGAGGCTTCTCTTTATGGCACAAAATAACTAGGAACAGAATAACACAAAGCCTTTCCCCATGGATTTCTCAGCCATAAAGAAACAAGATACTGGCTTTAGAAAGTCCTTACAGTAGAGATTGAAAAACTGAGTGAGTACCAAATGCTAAATGACTAGTGCAAACTCCCCACCATCTCCTAGATGATGGTGAACAAGAGCTAACAAAGAATGAAACCAAAATGAGTGTATCCATGCAGAAGTTATGGTGGGGTAGGAGACCCCAGTACCAAACACTGGGTAGCAGGGGAGTTATAATGTATTGCACCAAACTGATTGCCTCAAAAGATATAAATCCCAGCATATAAGTAAGAATAGTACTTCTATTACAATAGCTGGACCGAATTAGGTGCTACCAAAAAAAGACTTTGTAGCTAAATTATGGCAAGACACCAATAGCATAAGGCAGAAGTGTGTGGATGGTAGGAGGAAAAGATGGAGAAGAAAGACAGAGAGTGACCTGCTACATGCAGACAGCCGAACAGTAAGCGAGGAACAGCAGCTTTTTAAGTCATAAACAAAGGAGGGCTTTATGTGTTCATATCAGAGTACATGCAGCAACCATCACCTTTTTTACCTCATAGCAAATAACTTACTAACAGTCAAGGAAGACAACCACAGAACGCAACAATCAGGCAGTGGAAGAACCAGCACCATTTTAATACCCAGTCACACCTGCAAGTTGGTGAGTTGTACTTCCCCTCCCAGCTAGAGCTGATTTTTGGTTTAGTAGCAACACCTGCAGGCTGGGACCCTTAAAATCCTGCAAGCTCACAGCAAGAGCTGGTCCTAGCCCCAAGGAATTAAGTTCTCTATTAGATACAAGATAGCATGTAAGTGGGAACAGACAGAACCTGTTCAAGCTCAGGCAATAAATCAGTGGCAGAGCTGGATCTAGAAACCATGTCCCAGGTCAGGCCTGCAGTTATCCAGCAGTGGGGTTTCTCTCTGAGCTGCTTAAGAGTCTCCCGAGCCAACACCCTGACGCCCCCCAAAATTACTCCATCTCACGTAGTCTGATTTGCTTCCCCCAAGAGGATGAGCGTTTCAAAGGCCAGTTCAGAATGGACACTCCTGCAGCGGGGACCGTGCTGCCCTCCCTGTCCACACACCATCATAGCCAGGGAACACGAAGAGGGCAGCGGCTCCTGGCAGTCCCCTGCCACGCAGCAGGCATAAGAACGAAACTAACTTCAGTTTAAGTTGCTTGCTTATAAAATGTAAAACTGAAATAATTACAATATCTCTGCTGCTGCAAAACTTTGTTTTACTGAATGCTGTTACCTTCTGCATCACGTTTGGGGAATTTTAAACAGGCAAATGGAAGAAGGTCTGATTGAAGATGAAGTTAAGTGAAAGAAATTGGTCTCATTTAGCACATGACAGGATTCATCTGTGTTCCCAAGTCCACTGAGGTAGCATCATGGGCGTTTCATATTCATGAGCTGCTGCGACACTGTGTCCCCTCATTTACAAAGCACCGTGTTCAGCAAATTCTGTCCCTGTGGACACTCCGTGCATTTCATGGTCTTGTCAGAGAGACATCAAACACTTCAGTAACCAAATACCAGAAAATGGCTTTAATTAGCGCATCTCAATGCAATAAATAATTTTTCTAAGTGGAAAAATGGAGAATTAAAAAAAAAAAGAAAAGAAAAAAGTGGAAAGCAACAGGCAAAAAAAAATCTTCAAAAAAACATAAGGAACAAGGGACACAGACAGCTTCTGCTGAACACACAAACAAGCTTCAAGCCTCTTGGAAGCTTTCTCAGGAGAGCAGCAGGCAAATGTAGAGGATAAAGAACACTTCTTTGGATGCTTGGATGTTAATTTCATAGGGATGCTTCTCCCTGACTGAAATTGTCCTACTAGTAGGCCAATATGGAACAGCGTACCTGCCTGATCAGTCAGCAGGGAGATGAAAACAGTAGAGTGAAAAGCAAGCAGTACCACAGCTAATAGGGCACTGCCTTAAAAGCTGAGACAAGCAGAAGATAACCCATGGGTCCCATGTCCCAAGGCACCCTTTTGAGAAGAGAACAGTAACAGCACAACCTGGCTAAGCTGATGGGAAAAGTCACCCAGTGAGTGGGTGCCAGAGGATTCATAGGATCTAGGGGAGGTCATGCAACAGATTCAGCATTGACCCTGAAAAGATTATGCCTTTGCCTTGCATGAGACAGAATAATGTTTTCTTCAGCCACCAACCTCTGATATACTGTCAGGTAGATGGAAGGGAGGATGGGTAGTCCATGAGACACTCTACTTGCTTCGATAGTGCTGTGCTTTCACAGACCGCTTGCTGTGGCATGGATTCTTCTTCCCCTGAGAGCTTGCTGGGGACAAGCATCAGGCATATTTGCTACTTCCCAAGGCTTCTACTGACACAAAGCCTCTGCCCAGTTTCAACCCCTGGGAAGTATGACGAGAGACAGGGCACAGAACAGCACTGTCAGGCGAGTAGCTGCGCTCAGTGCAGGGCCTCGACAGGCAGTAATCCATGGCTTGCATTGTGCAAGAAGAGCAGACACTGATGGCTTTAAAGATGAGGAATCTCTTAATGCATAGGTTTATTCACTAGCAGCAGAAGACAAGAGAGACTGGAGGCCAGGCTCAGGACCTGACCACACTCCTGAGGTTACCAGCATTGATAGCAGTAACACATCTCCGAGCCTCACCAGCAGCCCCCTGGCAGAGCACTGTGCCTGCCCTCCTTTCCAGTAACATCTGTTTTCCTCTTTTCAAAGGCTGTTCCCTGTTCCCTTGCAGTATTCCCCTGCTGAAACATACTCGGAAGGTGGTGGGGCAGCAGACAAGAAGCCGTGAGTTGCTCAGGGAGGGGCTGGTGAACTCAGAAACACAAAACCTTCCCCAACAATGCTGGAGGTGAGTGATTTTGTGTTAGAGCGTTACAGTGGCAGGGAAAGCAGCTTCTCAGGATGCTCCTGTGGAAGTATGTTCGGGAGCAGGCGTGTCTGATTCTATTTCATCCTTTTTGTGTTACACTGGAAAAACAAGACAAACTACATTTCTTTTATGCTAAATCCTTAGGTTTTTTATTTTTTCTTATATATATTTATTAAAAAATGCCTCTTTGATCGGCAGCACCCATGACACTTCCACATCCAGCATCTCCTCAAAAGCCTCCCTCCCTCCACACAAGGCCACCTCTGCTGACAGCCAGACGGGTTTGATCAGAGCCACTCAGAATCGGATTTTCATAAGACAGATGAGGAATCTTACTGCTGCTCTCTCTCATATCAGATGAGAAACTGAGGGGGAGGGGGGACGGGTCCTGAGGGAACGACACTACAATCAAGGGCTATGCGGTTCTCTCTCTGTCCCTCCACTGCTGCAATTTTCAAAGGAGTTTGCCTCAGGCAGTTTTAAATGATGGTGTCTCAATTCTGTAATCATCTTTCAAGAGCTTTTTCTTAAAGGGTATTTTAGGTAAACCTAGTCCGTCAACTACACTTACGGACTCAGCAATCACAGACCCGATATGACTGTGTATCTACCATATCGCAAAATTTAGTGATGGAAGATGCTTACCCAGACCATCATTTTCAGCCCCCAAGAAGCTCTGTGCTCCCTTGCAATTAAGCTGCCTAATGCTCCTTGGTCAGTGGTCTGCTGTTTCAAATAGGACTTCAGACATATCTTTTGGAACATATTCTCTGCTCCTCCCTGCCTACTGTAGCTGTCAGGAAGGAGCTTTCCTTGAACACCAGAGCCTCTAGATCACAATGCCAGCAGTCACTGGAGGAGTTCAAAACTGCCGCGGACCAACAGCTCAGTGGAAACCATCAGGATGGGCTGAGTCTGCCCTTCATTGACCTTGTGCAGAGACTTGGGGCAGTGCTTTAGGGGAGCAGCCAAGGGGAGGACTGCAGTGTGCTGATAGAGCCACACACAAAGTCACAGTGCAGAACCCCAGAAACTCAGCAGTCACTGTCACTCTCTGCCCCCAGGGTCCCTCTCTTCAGCCCAATCATACCACTTCCAAACCACCCTGTTTTTCACTCCATCTCCATTTCACTGATGCTCAGAACCTTCTGTCCCTTTAGCTCTCTTCAAACCACTCCACCACAGCCTCCTGAGCCTATCAAGTACCCACTAGCCATCTCCCTGACTGTTCCTGCACATTCACGTTCATGCTTGGCCACTGCAGCTGCCCTTGCAGATCACAGCCCCGGGAATCCACCAGCACTTGATGTGTTTTGTGAAAACAGCAGCTCATCAGGGAAACAACTAGCAAACTTTATCAACAATAGCTCACTATCCTCAGCTCTGTCTAGAGCAATTTCATCATTGGTGAGTATTCAAATACAGCTCAAGAGGTGTTTGATATTACAGCTAGAATTTCAGGTGATAGATATCCTGTGAGAGCTGTCTCCCACCTGACAGACAGACATCACCCCCCAGAAGGATGTGGGGACCATGGCATATGCCCACTTCCTTGTCTACTGTGCACAGATCCTCGACTCCCCTCCTGTTCAAATGCAAAGAAGCTGCTGGTACGCGCCAGAAGGGTAAGAAGTCCTTCTAGAGGTTTGACATTGTATGGAGAGGTCTAATCGTCAGCTCTGCTTCCTCGAGGAGGCTTCCCAGCAGGCAGGAAGGGGTTTTGCCTTGAGGGCACAGATCTAGTGACTGTCTCCTGGCAGCTTTCCTCACCTGCAGGTCAGGTTTGCATTGTCTGTGTAGCATAGTCAGGCTTTCATTTCAATCATCTGTCTCATTCACACACACTATCTGCTTCAAAATAACAAGCCGTTGTTCCTGCAGACAGAGAATTGCACATCACATCCCAGTCATCCAAGAAAAGCCCTGTTCTAGGAGCTATGCACCCCAAGGGTAACAGAGAGAAGAGGGGGAAGGGACTTCCAAAGATGGGGCAATAGTCTATGGGAGAATGATAGCTGGGAGAGAGATGACAACCTTAGCTAACAGGACCCGCAGAGTGCCGAGGAGAAAAATCCAAGGGCAATGTAGTGAGGAGACAGGCATCTGGGGGAGTGCAACTCAGCAGTGCAGAGCTGGTGAACAAGAAAGGAACAACAAAGAAACCTTTAGCCAAAAGGGCAAAGCAGTTTGCTGACAGGGGTGTGGGGGAATGCCAGCATTTTTCACCCCAACAGGAAACAGCCCTTTGTAGCTGCATGCCAGGAAGAGACACACAAAGCGGAGTAAAGCCAAATGAAATACCCAAGCAAAGTCGAAGCAGAGACTCCACTGCCCCAATGGAGAAAGGAATGAAGGGAGGGGAAAGCCTTTCAATATGAACTTGGTTGTTCTGTCTTCCCTGCCACCTGATGACAAAGAATAGTCTACACTTGGGAGAAGCTCTTGGCTGCTACAGAAAAGGAAGCAGTGCTCTGCAGATAGCACTTTTTAAATTCCACTGATAGTCTCGCATCTCCCATCTCATGCAGTTTCCCTGCCTTACAGAGCTCAGTCAATGCTGCCCATTTCCCCTGTTGACACGGACAGAAAATTGAGCAATTACCCTTAAACTCCTCTCTCTTAGATTGCCCAGATTGCTACATACACAGCATTAAGCCCCCAATTGCCCCTGGCCAAAAGTGACTCGACTAGGCCTGTCCATTAGGAATTAAACACTTTTTTGTTGCTTGTGAAGGTTTATTATTCCTCAAGTTGTGATGCATTAAATCCAGCTAAAGCAGCACGGCTTCCCACCATGCAGAGGAGCTGGGCCCCCCAGACAAGGTTCAGCTGGACACACATCTACCTAGCAAAGGGGCGTTATCCATTTGCTATGCCTGTGTACTAGCATGTGCCAGCGTGTGTTCAGGAGGATGGACACTAAGCTCACAGAGGGTGCTGTAGGAACCCCCAATATCCATCAACTATCCATCAACTAGACACTTTTTCAAAACAGTCTTTCCAGCCTTGAGTTTTACAGGACCAAATGGTGCTTTTAGTCAAACACGTGTCTTTGCTTTCCTATGACTCAAAAGTGGCTCCTCTTTAAAGTGTCTCTCTTGTCCTAGACTAGCATCTATGAAGAAGAAAAATGGATTAGATAAAATGGATTCACAGCACGACATGGTACTTCAAGGTACTTCACTGCTGGTATTTCAATGATTTGTATTGTGCAGTATGGATGACTTGCACCTTCTGGGTTTCCCTGTGCCACTGTAAGGAATGGCTGAAATTGCAGATAGTTCCATCCATGTCCCTGTCTGGCCCACCCACTCACAATCTCCCATATTACTTCAGTCTTTCCACACAGCCTGAGAAGCGACTGTCCTTCTCTCCCAAACCCCCACGGAGATGAGGATTCAAATGCTATTTCATGCACAGGGTGAATGGCTAAGAGCACTGAGATAATTCTACTTTTATTTCTGAAACTACAAGGCACATCAAGCCTCCACTTGGCTGTACAACCTTCCCTCTACTCTTCACATGCCAAACTGGCCTCTCTCTGGGCCCTATCTTTTTTAACACTTCCTCCAATGGAGTCCCAATTCTGAGCATCTGGGTGTAAGTGCTGTATAAATGATCACAACCAAGCACATTTCAAATACACAATATTACCTTTTTTAAGGGCATATAGTTTTGTCCTTCATTCTTCTAATGAAAAGGTTGGATGGGGGACAAACAATGTTAATGGAATGGTACAGCTAAGCTTTCCAATAGGTTAAAGGAAGGCGATCCAAATGCATTGGTTGACAGCAGCAATCATTATGCAACTGTGCCTGTTCATATTAAGGTGTACAAGCTAACATATTATGCAGCACAAAATAACCGTGACCCATCCTTGGGGATCCATACACCAATGTCTTCATTTTTGTGTGTTTAGAATCTGAGCTTTACTGTTAGAGTTAACAACACAAGCCCACGTGCAGTTCTGTGACAAGGGGAGGCCGATACGGCGCAACTTACTGCACAAGAGTGCTATTCCCTGCCTTCTACATTGGGCAGTTATTTGTATCTCTCCTCTTATTCAAAAAAATCATTTTATGCAGGTACTGGAGTTTGTTTATATGTCACTCTTCTTCACTGGAATTGCTGAGCCCACATGGAAAACTCCTCTCCCAGAATAGCTTGCTTAATCTCCCTGTAGAAATAGGACCACAAGCACGCAATGCACTCATCCACTTAGAGATTTCCCATATGCAAACTGGATCCACAGCCCAGTGTATCTGAATGTACCAGAAACTGCCTGGGTAGAAATCATAACCAGATTAGTGGGATCTTTCTTCTAATACATAAGTTTTAATCCAAAAATGAACTCTGGTTTGCAAACAAGCCAAATTCAACTGTTAACTATAGGTTAGGCACAGATAAATAAGTGAAGTGTATTAGGACTTGCCATGTCTTCATACCACATTCTGTATCAATTCTATTCTGTATTTATTACTCAAGGTCTTGGAGCACTAAAAGGCACATACTGCAAACATGCGGCAAGCATTTTTATGCCTGGTTAGCAAAGTCTCTGAATACAAGACCAAGGTTCAACAAGAAGGACAGCACATATGCAAACAGTCAAAGAGCTGTTCAGAACAGAATATTAGCCTCAGTGACATACGCTGAAATTTAAGAAGCCCAAGAAACTTCCCAGGGGGAAAATTAAGTCTTTTCTGAAGATGCCAATGCTATAAAGGTGCCACTTCTGGCAGTCATATGTTGCAATGCTTAATCTGTCTGGAAGACCCAAATAAGTCTTCATTTAATCTCATTAACCACACTGATGTCTGATCCTTTGTGACTCCTGGTAATTCTTCTGATGCTTGCTGATATTTTACAGATGCAACTTTTATACACTGCATAAAACTCTTAGCCCTTGAAAACTGAGGTAGCTCCTAGAGACTTTAATGAATTTCCCACAGTTCTCTAGTGCTCATCTCAAAATACATATTGTGGATTTTTCCTGATATTTCTCTTGGCCCATCCAGTCCTAGAATAGCAAGTGATATACATTATAAAGAAAACCTGTGCTAAGTCAGGAGTCCAGTAGATTTCACAACAGCCTGTACAGGGATGGGATGGGACACGATCTTGGGTTAGGACAAGGATATTTTTTAAATTAAGAATTCCCTCATGACAGAGATCCCAGAAAAGCGGTGCAGGCACTTGTCCTGATGGGAACAAGGCAAGGATGTTACCATAAAACATAAGAGAGGCTTTAAGCAGAGCATACTATCAACTAAACTAGGGGAGAGCAGCGATTTCTTTCCTTGCTCTTAACCTTTCACTGCTCTTTTAGCTCTCTTTTTGGCCCAGTCCGCTGTTCTCCATTTGAAAGTAATCACAGAGAAAGCGTGACCTCAACACTTTCCTTCTTCCCAAAGGTGCTTTATCATTCTATGTTAATGAAGAGCCAGAGTTAGACTACAGGTTCATTTCCTCATCCTCTTCTCCATCTCTTCTCCTGTCTCTACCTCACTCAGCAGCTGGGGAGATGTAAGCATCTCCTGCATTTTTTTACCCCCAGGGTGGTTAATTTCCTTGCAATTTCATACAAGATGCCTCTGCTCACTCTACTGGAGAACCCCCAAGACACAGATGAATGCACTTCTTACAGTCAAGTAGGTAACACCTTACCTCCTCCATCATCTGATGCTTCCAAGCTCTGCTGTCTGAGACGATGGCTGCAGCAAAACACAAGGAAGAAAGAATTTCAATTGCAAGCCCAGAAAAGCGTCTTGTTCTGTCCCCTTCCTCCCCACAAGCCTCATGGCCTGTCAAGAGGACAGTTCCCAGGTACACTTAGCCTGCAGACTGACCTTCTTCCATAGCACTGATTGCTGGACTCAGCAGAAATCTCAGCTTAGAGTGCTTAAGCACGATGCCTTGTACCTGCAATAAACCCCCAGGCTGCAGGCAGTAGGGCTGGGGTGGGTCTGGGAGGAAAGCAGATGCTTTCTACTTTTCCTTCTTTCTGTCACATGGGATTGACAGAGCCATCATCTACTCCATATCCAGGGAACAGCATGACCAGCTGTTGTCCTGTCCCAACCCAGGACACATGACATGAATTCATGCCAGGCTCTGCACCCTTCCCAAGTTCCAGGTCTTGGTGTACTGGTGCTTAGAGTCACATGTCCCTTTTCCATGAGAACAGATGTCAAAAATGTGGAGGAAGTCTCAGCGACAATGGAAACTTACTCTTCTACTTCTTCTGCATGTTTTCTTCCTGACCTGCAAGACAATGAAAGGTTTATGCTTAGAAAAGTCTAGAGAAAATTAAAAAACTGCATCTTTCCCTATATCACATTATTGTCCAAAACAGTTCCTACACCAGGTCTAATATAGCACATTGCACCTTTAAAGAGTTCTGAGTGACCATTAAACCAGTCTATCAAAAAGTCCCTGAGCGCATCAGACCGAAACAGAACCATTTGGGTCCAAAAAGACAGCCATGTCCAGACTCAGCAAGAGCTATACTCCCTGATTTTTCAGCTTCTCAGATACTTTTTCATCCCCTCTGCCATCAGCTGCAGGTAAAGCTTGCCTGAGTAGAGAGGTTGGCACATTGAGGAGTGAAGAAGATGCTATACTTTGTCTACCTACCCCTGAGAGATCAACAGGTCCTTCCTGCCCCTGGTCATGCACAAAGATGATCTGGTTGCCTTTGTAAGTTAGGAGCCCCACCTGAGCTAGCCAAGTTCAGGTCAGACATGCTGTTGCTGCAGTAAATCAGGGTTGATCTGGCTGAGTTAACAGGAGTTCATAATAATAACGTGGGGGGGAGGCACTGGCAAATGGCAGCTCCCTTGCTCTCCACCCCAGCAAGCCCAGAAGTAATTCAGTCCCGATTAGGGACGCTTGTTCAATATTCAAAATGTAAAACATGGAGGTTGCTGAACCAGCACTTTGAAAAGTTAATTAAATGCCAGGTTTCTTTTTAGCAGATACTCCATCACTCGCTGATTGCTTTGGCCATTTTGCAGAGTGAAGTTTCATCTCTATGCGTTGAGAATAAATATTCTCCCCTCCCTTGAAGTCAGGGTGCTACTACAAGGAATACATGGGGCTCTCCCCTACTACACGCGCTGTCCCAGGACGCACCAAAATGTAAGACAAGTTGTTTCACTGGCTTTCACTGCTCCTTTCAAAGCACTTCCATGAGATGATACAAGTTTCCCCTCATCTGCTCTCTGTTCTAGCAGGCCACAGTCCTCTTCTAGTTCTCCTGCGAATAACCTACTCTACTATGAGCAAGGTGCAGGGCACAGAGGATGTCTAGCTGTGAGAAGAAAGCTCCTTGTCTCCACTGCTTTCCCAGGAGTTTGCAGTCTGTGAGAAGCTAAAGATCGCACTGAATCCATGATCTGAGCCTAGTAATATCCACTGCTATGATCAGAACTGCAGCCGCGTAGGTGACATCTGCATCTGGGCTTTCAACCTGCACCCTTCTGTTCTTCACAAGAGACAGAAATGCAATGGAGCCATGGAATTTAGGAAAGAACTCTTTCAGTGAGAAGTAATTGTCCAGATCCATCCTTCTCCCCAGTGGTGGTGCAAAGCTCTTTTTGTGAACCCCCTGATATTATAAAGAAAGGGATGGCTCCAGAGAGCCCATCACCAGCTCCCACTGCAGTTTAGAGTCTGAGAAGACAGACGGTGCAAGATTCATCCTATTTTATCCCTCCCTTCTGCCTTCACAGAACTGCTTCCCATACCTTCTCTTCAGAGCCTTGCCTTCACTGAGCTGAAACATCCCAAATGATGGCTTTGCACAGCCTTGCACAGTGAGATGATTTCCTGGAGGTTCAATCTAACATCTCCTTAGCACAATCCAGTAACTTTTGGTAATTGTCCAGCCCCAAACAACACTCTCATTTCCTCAATACACACACTCTTTACATCTTTGCTCATCTCCTATCCCCAGGCAGGAGTGAAACACTCCACATGTTTATACTTCCCAGGAGAGGGTCACTCCTGCTATCCCTGTAAGCAATTTCTGTTTCTTTTTCCTGATTTCCCTGTCATGACAGATATCCGTGTGGCCCACAGGGAACTCAGTCATATGTTAGTCTCAGAGGCAGAGACTACTTCACTCATGTTTCCAGACTTAAAGCTTTCCAAATTTCTCCTAGTTATGTTACAAAATGTCTTATTCAGGGCAATAAGCAAATACTTTATTATGAAATAGCTGCATCATATTGGAAAAAGTAATCTGGGGCAAAAATTCATAGACCAGGATGGAAGAATATGACCCAGAGCCCAGATGTTAGAATACTCTCCTGTCAAACAAGACAGTTCCCTCCTCTCTCCAGGGAAAGCTAAAGCCCCACTGTCACACCTCCCCCGGGAGAACACCCTAGTCCCAGTGCCACAGGGTCTGAAGGTGGCAGTGGGTGATGCCAGTCACTCATGCTGACAGTACTATGGTTTATACAGAGCATTTAAATACCAATGGCACCAGAGCAGGACTTGGTTGTTCTGCTATTGTTTTGTTTAGGTGAGATATCTGCTTACAGACACCTGCACTAGGTATGTTTATCAATACATGATTTGGAATAGCACTGTTTGATGAAAACAGCATTTCAAACCAGCTGATAAGCTCATGGGTAGAGAACTACCTGGGAAGTATAGTACAAAACTTCTGGAGTACGGGAAGGAGTTACATGCTTTTATACTCCCTGTAGCTTTAATGACTGAGCTACTAGGTAAAGAAGATACTAACCAGTCCACTATTTCCTTCCTTTTTAATGGAGCCCTGAACCCAAAGGCTTCCTTTTACTTTTACATTCCTTGTTTCACGTTGGAAAAAAAATAATCACAAAATATTTTTGTTTGGATCCTGACTAATGTTTTGCTTTTTGGCCCAACTACATTACCTAAACCTACCTAACAAAGTGACCCAGAGATAGGAGACAAGCTTTGCCCTGGGTCCCTATTTCAAGGCAGAAAGGGAAGAAAGTCATTAATAGATCCTTTGCCCTACCTCCAACCCTGTCCATTCTATAAGCTCAGCCAAGCTCTATAAGCTATACGTGGAGATACCTGCAGAACCAGTCACCTGCTTGTCTCCTTGTTCTCCAGGTGCTAAGGAAAGCCCCACAGGCACTCTTCAGTACCCCATCCTGAGAACTGGCTCAGCTTATCAATGCCAATTGCATCGTGTTGAGACCAATATTCCACCCTTCAGGAATATCAGGCCTAGATACACAGCATCCTCTTCATTCACCACAAGGTCACAGCTTTCTAGTGGTGAACGAAAGCAGACATGGAAGAAACCAGAGAGCAAAATCAAGCTGGCACAGTCAGATGTCCTACTCTTTTCTCACGTTCACAGCAACAAGAAGTGCACTGCCCTGGTTTGTTTGCTCCAGCAGGAGACACAGCCCAGGGAGGGCAGCAACAAGCACCTCCAAAGCGAACAAGTGCGTATGAACTATAGATACACTCACTCAGGTAAGGGCAAACAATACAATCCTGGGACCAGTGCTCAGAAATGCATTCAGTTTGCTGTATTACACACCAGCCACACCCAGCCTTGTGAGATTGAGATACCTCTGTTATTTCGTGTCTTCTGAACCTGGACAGCTCCATTTAAAATTCCCCCTCACTGCAAGGCTCTCTGTGCTATCAAACATGTCCAAAATCCCAGAGTATTCCACCTTTGGCCAGCTGCTGACCCCCTCTCCATTTCAGGGTGTTGAATAGCTGAGAAACCAGGTGGAAGACCCCAACAGACCTCACGTAACCCCATGTTCTGTAACTCCTAGAACAGAATACCTGTTTCTCTCCTGGCTGTGTGTACCGGGGCAGAGGATAAAGATCTGATTTCACTCAAGAGTGTTGTCTTTGCTCGGTTTTGGCCAGCAGGAATCCTCCCTCCACATTAACGAGAGGGGGTTAAACCTCAAAACCGGGGCTTTGCCCCCTCACTCCCCACCCTGATGTACAGCCCAGCTGCCTGGGAGCTGCCTGCAACTTCTGTGCTGAAGGGTGAAAGGCAGTTCTAATGTAGACATCATCTCTGTTAAACTGTTTCTTTCTCATTTAATGGACTACCATGGAGATCTAAATGGAGATAAAGTAGCAGGGCTCAGAGAACGGTCAGGATGCTATCTTTATGCAGCATGACAATGTGCAGTGGTTAATTAGACACCGTTAACCTATTTTAGCAGGGGACATAACTGGGATGAATGGGGGGAAATGTCCTTGAAATCTTTTAATGTCCACAGCTCAGGAGAGCTCTACACACACTCTCGTCCTGCACCGAGCCCCAGCCAGCTGCCAGGAGGTCAGCGTGCAAGATCCGAAGCTCCCTTCTGCGGGCCCAGGGAGGAGGGAGGGCGGGCAACGCAGCTAAGGAAAAGGGAAGCAATTACGGTGGCTTGATAAAACGAACAGGAATGCCCGGTCTAGCGTGACGGGGACGGCAGCCGAGGAAGAGAGAGGGCTGGGAGCACCGACAGCCCCCCTCGCCCGGCCCGGTCGCCCTCTGCCCGGGCGGGCACCTCTCCGCCGGGGCCGCTTTGCTCTCCCCGGACCCCCCGTCCCCGGCGGGGGGATCAG
>JAHREE010000264.1:396372-417486 GCA_033628505.1 Tringa tobata | reverse complement strand
AAAAAAGAAAAAAGAAAAAAGAAAAAAGAAAAAAGAAAAAAGAAAAAAGAAAAAAGAAAAAAGAAAACAAGAGAAAAAAAAGAAAAAAGAGAAAACAAAATAAAAAAGAGAAAAAAAGAAAAAAAGAAAGAAAAGAAAAAAAAAGGAAAAAAGAAAAAAAGCCCAACTCTTTTTCCAGGTTCCTCTGGGCACTGCAAAGACATAGAAATGGGCAAAAGTGTAGCATTTTTCTTTAGCGGGAAACCCTTGCAAGTCACACTAAGCAGAATGAAATGGAAAAACATCCACCACTACAGTCATGGTACTGAGGGATTCTCCAGTGACTCTTCTGTCTTTTAGGGACTTTCCTTTTTCTGCCAGTTATCTTTACTCAGTCTAAACAGAAACACCAAGGAGAGCTCACCCCAGCAATGACACGGAGGGACAAGAGGACAAGAGCCTGTTAGCATTCCTAGAACATTCAACCTATTAAAAAAAAAAAAAGAAAAAAAAAACAAAAAAAAGAAAAAGAGGTGGGGGGAAATGAGGGAAGAGAAAGAGAGAGAGGAAAAAAACCCACCCTGGGCCTGCACATTGCAGCTTACCGCCATCTTGATGTCCTTGATGCGTGCCGATGGCGTGGAGGCGGCTGGCACCAGATCAGCCCAAGAGAAGGAATGAGAGGCCAATGGAGATTTATGTGAGGAGAGTGAGATGGACAAGGTAAAATTGTCAGGAGGAGTTGTTAGAAAGTAAAATATATTGTGACAATTCCACTCCTGCCGTTCATCAATAAACTGACAGATCATTTAGTGTCAATTAGGAGTGATAGATGGACAAGTCCCCATGATCCTGGGCCAAAATTAATGGCTGGGAGGGAGAGGGTGATTGAAAATGACGGCTGACATTGAGAGGAAAGTCCTGAAGGTCCCCAAGGGGCCATTACTTGCCTCATTCCCTTGCAGATCAATGCAGGGACAAACCCAAAAACAGACACTTCAAGACAAAACTTAATCAGACTTCCTTTTCTTTCTTCTCCTTCTAAGTTGTGCCCCCTCACTTGGCAGCCTTGATCCTTTGTGCCTATACTCTTCACATCATTGAGGACATCCACACATGGCTGGAAGATGCAGAGTGAAGCTGCCGTCTTCCCCACAGTCAAGAGCCTGGCCCCACTCCTAACCTGGCAGTGTCACAAGGAAGCCCAGCCTGAGATTTACCTCAACGCTGCTGGACTGGGAGTAGAGGGCAGAAACAATGACACAAGCTTCCCCCTACCATGTCAGATAGAGAAACTCACGAGCACTTTACTACTCCCACTTGCAAGACAGGGATGGCTAGAGGTTCTATAAACCAGGCACTCTCAGGGGTCATTTCATATAGATACAACACACGATAGTTTAAGCCCATATTCTTGAAACAGGAGGTTTTTAACTTTACTTACCTCTTGAGACCCGGAATCATAAAACCCCTTAATCTCTTAAACAACCTTCCTCCAGCTCCAGGGTGCAATCTCACCATTGCCTACCCTTCAGAGCCCTAAATGATATCTCCACAGAGGCTGGGTTACCCTGCTCTAAAGGTCACCCTGATTGCATCCCCTTCCTTCCCACCAGCCCTTAATAGTCACCTTCTTGTTAAATGCATTCCTGGACACTGTACCACCACTTCTGTTCCAAAATACTTCAGCGTGGCCATTTTCCTAAACAAGCCTGCCTTGATTATTCCAACTCTGTATGACCTATCAGTCAGGAAGGAAAAATTCCAGTTGTAGCTGGAGCACCTGTTGCTAAAGTGCCATGATCCTTATAGAAGAAAGGAGGTACACGTCAGGCACGGGAAGGGACTTCCTCCTGAAAGCAGCACTTGGCGTCTGCTTGCAGGGCCACCTGAAATGAGCTGTGTTTATTCTGTAACAACCCTAGCTGCTGCCTGCAGAACTGTATGAATTTTAAGGGGCTGACTGCAAGACCAAAGGGATCAAGGACCCAAGTAAACTGGAAGTGTCCTGAGAAGCAAAGAAATAAAGATATTAATAGGGAGAAAAATGGAAGAAATTCTACAAGGAAAGTCAGACAAATGAGATTAGCAGAAGCTGGAATTAAATGGATTTTGGAAGCCCCTCTCCTTTACCAAATCCTCACCACTATGGAAAACTGAGTTCTCTTTTCCTTTTCCCATTGGCAGGCACTTTGCGGTTCTTCCTTCCGATGCATGAGATAACCTGACAATAAACCTCTGCTTTGCTTGTCACAAGTGTCAACACTGATGTCATTAAGGATATCAGCACAGCATTCAGAATGGCACTTGGGCTCCATCCAGTGGTTAGAGAGCTGCTTCTGTAGCAAAACCAGCTGTAATTACTATTATTTATGTAATCTCAGCAGGGTACTAGGCCCCAAGTGGCTGCCTAGGTTCTTGGCTGGTCCCCTGTCCTCTAATGGGGCTAGAATATTGCTGGGACAGCAACGGGACTTCGTCGTCTCATAGAAAGTGATTCTTCTCTCTGAGCACAAATTTAAATAAATACAGCAAATTCAGGTGCTGAGGGCCCCGACAATAAGGACAAAAGATTCTTCCATCATCACTACTTTACACCACTTACTTGCTGATTGCAGAGGACAAGCCTGAGGGTTTGCTTAGACACTTCCCTGCAGTCCCCATCATTATCCAGATTTACAAAATATGACTCCTAGCAATGACAGCTGTTCTATGGAGGTACTAGGGGTCCAAAGTAATCTTTCCAGGCTTGACTTTTTAAAATTTACTAGTAAAAGACAGCATTTTGATAGTTCTTAGGAATTTAAGTATCTGATGCTTGTAAATGCTATGGAAACTTGGAAACTCATAATAAAATAATTTTTCACAGATTGGTATGCAAGTAAGATAATTAATTTCAAAACTAATTACAAGTTGAAAAACTTTAGGGGCCCTCCTCTTCTATCTTGAACAGTCTGAGACAGCAATAGTCTAATGGAAAGAATCAGCAGGATGGATCAGCAAGTTTACCTAGGTATGACAAGAGCTGGGCAGGTAAGGGACTAAGGAGCAGCAAAAGTAGAAAGAAAAATAGGTTGCAAATATATGCCAAATGGAAACACAAAAAACAATTTAAAGTGATCATTTCACATTGATAAGACTCTGAAGTAGAAATACAGCAGAAAAGTGTTTAAGTATCCCTGCAGGAAAAGTAACAAGTGGCAGTTGCAACTGGCTGAATCTGTCAGAAACAGAACTAAGAGCTCAGACCTCAAATGGGGAGAGAACAACACATAAACAGCTACAAGATCATTTCACAAGTGGCTGCAGTATCCCATCTGAGCCAGAATATATTTATACAAAACAGAAAACCTAACTGTAACCACTCTGCTCACCCTTCCTCAGTAGAAAAAAAAAATAATAAAAAAAATCACAGATTTTAACACAGTTCTGAAAAGCAAATTACGTAAAGCAGTACAATTCCCAAGCGTAGGCTCAGTTACACTGGCATAAAAGTGCTTATACCTATATCAAATACATCAATAGAAGCATGTTATTCTAACTACATCTACATTAGTGAAATTGGAGCAAGTCAACTTGACGGGCTTCCAAACTGAGTCAAATTGGTTGAAAAGCTGTGGGGAGATAGAGCCTGAGAAAACAGAAACAACAAAGCTACAGTAACTTGGTATGACATCAGCCGATGACTCAGACTTTTCACATGAAGGCTTTACTCTGGGATATGTCACAAAGACAGCCCTACAGGCCAGCATCTCAGACTTTTTTAAGGGAGAGAAAGAGGGAGATCAGCCTAGGGAGAATACACGGCTGAAGGAAAGAAAAGACAGGGGATCTAGTTGTACAAAATCCTTGTACCTCATATGACTAGATAAAGTCAGAACAAACCTCCCCTTCCTAAAATTTATTCAATAAAAGCTCTTAATACAAATTAAAAGAATGCTGTCAGATATGACATGATATCGTACACATGACTGAGCAAGGGGCACATCTTCATCTCGTGTCCCACCATGCAGGGTCTCACAGGTAGAAAGGTCTGCAGCCCTGCATCTCCTGTTCTGCCTCTTCAGCTGAACTGCATCCAACCTCATGGAAGCGTTAACTCCAGATACCTGCTATATCTGTAAACCATGCAATTGGGATGCTGGAGAAGCACCACTGATAGCTACTGCTCCAAATCTATCCAATGAGGCTAATGTCAAACAATGAAAAACATCCTGAAGCAGCACATGGCACAGTGCTTTTACACTAAGAACTTGTGCACTGTCCTTCAGGGCACATTAGGCACAGCCCTGAATAACTGTATCACCTCCAATCCAGTCCTTCACCCAGCCAACAATTACAGAATTGTTTAGACAATTCCTTGTTCTCTGCTATTACATTTCCATAAAGCTTCTGCTTGGTCCCACAGAGATTTAGGATCACTGGTGGCATTTTTTTATAACCCTGAAGTGGATGCACCTTTGCAATGGCAACTTCTAGCTGCAGCCAGCCTATGAGAAATAATACCATTATCAGAGCTGAACTGGAGAGGAACTGAAGGAGCTCAGGATGAGATCTTCATCCCTTTGCTTTACTCCAGTCTCCAGATTTTCAGCCAATTTATTCTTCAGAGAAAACACAGTGATAATTTCCCCAGAAAAGTACTATTTTCTAGAAAGGCTACCCCAGAAAATAGACCAATTTTCTTACCTCCCAGGAAATACTGACTGTATAACTGGTTTCTGGGTGTCCATTCCCATTCTAAGCGTTCCAGGACAGAAAATAGATAACTTTTACGTAAATCAGAGTGCCTCAAAAGATATACACACTCTTATTATTGGCTTTAATGTATACAAGCAATCTCATGCCACTCCATGACTGAGCCATTCAGGTCTATATAGGAAATAAAGCACCAGCATAACTTTATGGCTTGAAAAATAACAAATAGCTTGAAACCACATCCTCCTGGACAGTCCTTCAGTTTTCATAGACATTCTATTACCATGTCCAGATACTTCCTTTCCCTTAGGTGTCCTTCATAAGCATCAGACTTCTCAACTTGCACTCTACAATTTGTATTCTTTTTTCCTCCCATCTCTTCTTGCTGACCATCTCCATCCATCTCCATTATACC
This sequence comes from Tringa tobata, assembly GCA_033628505.1. Lineage (NCBI taxonomy): Eukaryota > Metazoa > Chordata > Aves > Charadriiformes > Scolopacidae > Tringa > Tringa tobata. The sequence continues at coordinate 412,394 of JAHREE010000264.1, read as the reverse complement.
ATAACCCCATACAAACATAAACATTGACAAATTTCACCTTTACTGTCAAGGCTGATCACTAAATCCTGAACAGTTCACTGCATTCTTGTCAGTGGGGCACTGTCATGTGTCACTCTCCTGGAAAGGACACAACCAGTCAAATCCCCCTTCCCACCTTCTGCATTTAACATGCTTATTACGTTCTTCACTCCTTCCAGTTACTGTGCCAGCTAAGGAACACAATGCCTCTGGAAGACAGCGACATGTAAGCAGTTCTGAGCCCTGTCAGGCCAACTTATAAAGAGCATCAGCCAGCAGAACCAAGCAAGAGCAATATTAAAAATGGTTTGAAGGAGCTACAATGATAGCAGATACACAGGCCACCTACAAGATCCAGAAAAAATTGTTCCCATGCCTGTGACAACAAAGCCCCACTAGTGAAATTCACTTAATCCATGCCTAAGCCCCCCTTAATAAGGAAAGAGGTGAGGACTCACTTGGTAGTTGCCGCTACAGGATCATCTGCCCAGCCTCCTTGCCGGCGTGGGGGTTTAGGTGGTGGGCCCTTTAACAGAGAAGAGACATGTTACAGCCAGGTCCAGTCAAGGCAAAGTCAAGCCAATTGAGACACCAGATCCACACAGTCTAATGTAACATTTTACCAAATAATAAATGGAGAGACAGCGTTTAAAATGCCATTTATTCCTAAAACAAAAGGAAGACAAATATTGCAGGACAGGTTTTTAAGCATCTGTGCAAGCAAAGGATGTATCACTAATCAGTATCTTGACAAGCGTCAGCTCTGTGTGCCTTTGACTCATCCAGTACATTAGCAGACTGATCTGCAGAGGATGCGCTCTCCTGGCAAAATATGGTTCACTGGGAACTTGTTTGTTACTGCTGCCCACATTTCAATGGGAGGTATCACATGCTACATGTTTTCTAGGGTCAGCTCGTTTTAGACACCTTGTTTTAGATGAGGAATTGTTCCTAAAAAATGTCTGCTTTTGTCCACTGCCTACAATAGGAGGTTAGATGCCAAGTTCAGATATAGCCAGTCACACCAAACACCTCTAAATTTAGGTGAGATGAATCCTACCACTGAAATGATACAGAGCTTGAAGACCCTCCCTGCTATTTTCTTGCACTGTCTTGTGTGGTACTCTGCTGTGCTGCAAGAGAAAACAGGAATTCAGCTTGGGGCTTACAAGGGGAATTTTCAAAGAGCAGGGCCGTGATTTCCCACTGTATGGGAGCTGCCTGCTGCCTCTGGCAACGTGGGGCTCAGTTCCCCCAGCCTGAAGCACCTCGTACAGCAGTGGCTTCAGCATTTACATGACAGGCAGTGGTGAAAGCAGAGGGGCAAAGCGAACCCAGGGCATGAATGTCAGTTTATATAGCTCCCAACTGATGGTGCCCCCGTGAGGAAGATGGGTTATGGGGACCTGTGAAGGGACCATCATGAGAAAGGATGATTGGGTAAAAAAGTCCCAAAACAGGAAAAAATGGTAACTGCAAAAGAGTCTAAGCTGGAGCGATGGTGGGGGAGACAGGTGGCTCCCACAGCTTTTATTAAGAAAGGGAATGGGCTGGGTGACTCCTGAAGATTTTTGACTTGACAGAGGGGACCTTGCATGTGTGGTGGGGTCAACCCTGAGCGAAAGCCAAATTACCTCTTGCCACAGATGAGGAAGGGGCTGAGCCAACCCCTGGTGGTAGGGGTCTCCGGTGTTTATTTCTTGAAGCAGAAGCATTGTTTGTGAGTGTGGGAAATGAAGAGAGCCTGCCAGGGGCAGCCGCTGCATGCTGCAAGGAGGGGGCACGACCCTGCATAGCTCCCTGATAGGAGCAAAAATAGTCATCCTCCAAAAATAAACAGGGAGCAGGAATGAGGCAGGAGCTGCAGTCCCAAAATACCAGCTTTCTTCAGCAAAGGGAGCACAGGAGGGCAGAGAGACAGGCAGGGAACGTGAAACGCAGGAAACAGCCTCCTTATATGGGCTCATCCGCAGGGGACAGAGCTCAGTCGACTGGAATGACCATGTCACAGAATGTGAAGCCTTCAGGGGCCCAAGTGAATGGAGTTTTCTGATCTTTAAATGATTCCCCCAGATTCTTAAGATGCCAAACCAGAGAAGAGGCTACAGTGCCAAAAAAGGAGCATTTTGAATTCAGTTGATCTGGACACACCCAGAGCCCAGGAAAAGGGGAAAAACACACCACATATGGGCGTGCATGCCCACATAAACATCCCTATTCCCATTACACACACCCCCACCTCAAAAACACACTCCATCCCACACAGATCCTTCCCATGAAAACAACCCTTCTCCCCTCACATCATCTCCCAAATAGCCAGCAGGCCATATTCCCAACACACAGCCACACAACTCCTCACAAAGGTGCATGGATTTACACAAATGTCACCAAAGAACCTGGGCCATGAAGCTGAAGGAAAACGCAGCACTTCCACAGCATTCCAATACACCTGCAATTTAATTCCCTCATCATCAAAACTAGCCTTCAGACCTAAGACATCTCAAGTTGGGTACTCCAGATCAAAGGGTGACAAGAATGACTGCCCCAGTCTTTGCACGGGGCATGACTCCACGGCATCTAGGGGTTTGATTCCAATGTCTTGCCAATGTTATGATGTCTTCTCATTGATAATACACACCAGGAAATCCTGAATGTCCGTCAGACCCTGACAAACATCTCACACATACCTACAGGTCCTTTTATTCCTCTTGCAATAAATCAGGTAATTCTTTTTGAACTGCCCACAGGAGCACTAGCAACAGGAAAGGCAATGTTAACTGTCAGCTGAGGATAAATAGCTTTTCTTTGTTACTTGCCTGGAAAGTGCCGTAATAAGGTCACATGCCACATGCACTTTTGTCAAGTAAATAAACTTACCTTCATATACTTTCGCATTTCCAAAACCTCAGCATAATTTACAATTGAGAATGCAATGTTGTGCATTGCCACAATACGGTGACAGGTAGGGACGTTGCAGCTGCAAGCAAGAGCTTGAGGCAGAAAGTGGGAAGAACGTCTACTCTAGAGGGAGCAGAGCAGAAACAGAGGACACTGTTCTTCTGTAATGGAGCAAATGTGCTCCTGAACACATCTTTTTGGTGGAAAAAAATGGGGGCTTCAAATGATCGGAACTTATTGGTACCTATATATTATACTTGCACAACATTGCTATGTATGGTTCCAAATGCAAAGCTACGCTATACACCCAAACGGTTTGGTATCCAAAACTCTGAGATTGCACCAGCTCCTGACAACAGTATTCTCTCTCAGCTCTTGCTGCTCAGTCTCTTTTCCACTCAAGTTTTGTCAGTTATTTACCTCCAGAAGACTTCCTTCACCTTAGTTTCTGCAGATCATACACTTTTTAAAGGAACATTGCCATGGTCCGGGCCCTTTATTTTATTCTTATTCAGAAATTCAGTTCAGCATTTTTATGATGGCACTTTTCCAGTATTTCTCAGGCCGTCTTCCTTACCAACACTTTTGCACTACCACCATAATTGGTATTTTATCTCTCCCTTTGAAAAATCACTGGCCTGAATTCCATCTCTCTTGCCTTAAAGTAGAAACTCTACCTTCTTCTTTATCTGTAGTCAGGCCCTTTCTTATCAGACAGATGCAGAATTCTAATTTGGTTTCCCCATTAAGGCAGAAATTTCCAGGCCACTTGTCGGATCATGTCTGCAGTTTTCAAGGTGCTAGTTGGATGTTGCTTCCCTCATGGAAGGAACTACCCTGTGTGTCTCTGGATCCTGAGGGTCCAGCAAAGTTTCTTTTTAGGACCTACCACAACACAGGCAGATTACAGACATGTTGGGTCCCTCAGATTCTCAGACGGGTCTGGAAATATGGATTAATTTACCCTCATCAACATGACAATTCCTTTGAAACAGTAGAGCACTGTGTGCAGGGAAACAGGGACTCAAACAACATTGAGAGCATGCAACAGAGGATGTACAATTTTTCTGTCAGGTAATACATCTCCTAAAACCTATGGGATCTATGTTGCACCCCTGTGAGATTTTATACAGTATGTAGGTGCCTTGTTTTTATTCAATATTGACCACAGAGCAGAAAGAAAGAAGTATGGCCAGTCTCAAGTTCCCTCTTCACCAGCAAGTTGCCTGAGATCCCCCTGACTGAGGAAAAACAAATCTCCACAAACAGACCTCGATGAGTCAGTTTTGACTACTGCCAATTAAGCTCTACGTCAAATAGCCCCACTGCTTCCAAGCAGCCACGTAACACTTACAGTCTATACCAATCTCAGAGCATACGTAATATCAAAAAGGGCTCAATTCCCAGATCTATGCAAGCCTCAGCTTTTTTGCAAAGAACAGCTCACCTCTGCTAGCCCTCTTTATCATGTCCACAGATGGTTCAAGTAGTGCATCTGATTTCAATGAATCCCCTCCAAGGACTTCTGCATGTCTGAAATCCCTAGTAGAAAATACTGGATTTCCATTTCATCCACAAACTGTCCTTCTTCATGGTCGCTGACCTTCCTTTACTAGGGAAAGGGCTATTGAGACAGAAAAAATTGTTGAGGGGCTTTAATTATTCTCTGTCACCTATCACGGGAGGTAAAAGAGCAGCTCATAGTGTTAAACAGCTATTAAGAAATTCTTTGCTAAAACAACGGTCAGCTATCTAGTCAAGCTTACCTGTGCTAGGAAAGCTATCATATGGCTGCAATTGGCACCTTATTTTGTCTTCAAGAGTTACTGCTCTCACCTTCATGAAAATAGTGAAGCACACAACGAATTGCTTCTCTGAGCAAAGGGTTACAAGGCAGAATGCTCTCACAACCCCCAATCATGGGGTAATGGCCCTCCAGCCCTCCTAGGCATGAACATCTCTCAAACAGTTTGCCTATGACCTTGTGCTACATACTGTCAGACATGTTCCCATCTATCCCCATCACTCCTACAGTTCTTTTGCTGCATTCAGGTGGGTCCAAGAGCACTCAACACATTAAATAAATGTGTGGAAAAGAAAAGGAAATGCTTTTAATAACATTATTTTTGATGGGATTGTCCGTAATCCACATCAAGGTAGCCAAGCAGGGAGGATACTACTAGAAAGGCTGGGAAACATGGCTGACTAGAAATACTATTTCAGTAGATGTCATCAAAAGGCTAGTAGATAACCTCAGAAAGCTGAAAATAACTGCCCTGCTGGCCAGCCACTCGGGGTGCACGGGAGAGAGGCAGCGCAAGGCCTTGGGGAGCTCCAGGCCATGCAGTGCTGGGGCTCACACTGGGGAAGTTGGCCTAATTAGGGAACAAAAGTTCAGCTGCATTTTTTAGATTCCTCCTGGAGAATCTGGCCAACTTCCAGCTGAGCAGTCCCCGGGAACAGGCTGGGAGTCCAGCATTTCTACAAGAAACCAGAAGACCACCGGACAAAAAGAAGCAATCCCTGTAAAATGGAAGCAGGTAAAAAAGCCAGTGCCTCCTTGGATGCTGGTTCTCTTTGGTGGAGGGTGTTTATCAGCATAATGCAAGAATCCAAACAGATGACAGAAACTCTGAGACATGGAGGGACAAATTCAGCTCAGCCCAGGACAAACACACAAATGGGAGGGCATTCACAACGTGCAACAGCTATGGGAAATTCTGCCTCAGAGAACCCTCCCAGGTTTTCAGAGATGCCAGTTGCTTTAAGAGCTATCTACTGCCAGTCCACCCCACTCTCGATTGCCTACCTAAGAAGGCAAAAGCCTGGCAACAAGGTGTATACAAAATGCAGCTAAACCCTGGTGAGGGCTCTTCTACAAGCTGAAGATCACAGGGGAGAACAGGATGCTAGAGAAAAACAATGCAGTCTGACTGCAAGGTCTTTGGGAACAGGAAATTTTTGTCCCAGCTACACCACAACGTTCTCTAGATTTCACTGCAATGCAAGTTGTAGATACAAAAAGGCCCGTAAGGGACTGCATTACAATTATACATGACTTTGTAGATCGTGAACTCTCTGAACTAAAGTGGCTGCACAATGCCTAAACCACTGTGATTATTTTTACACAACTAAGGTCTCCAGTAAGCACCCAGCTGAGTATAGCCAGAGCTGAGCTCCTCAGTCACACGTTTCTAAGTTTCAGGGGATGTGGGGAGGAGCACTTGGGGGGTGGCTGCTGGGCAGATCCAGACCAGACCAGACAATGGAATGAGAATTTAGAGCTGGGTGCCAACCGCTGTGCAAGGGTAAGAACTGGGTCAGGAAAATACCGCTCTGATTAAAGGCCCTGATGATATCAAGCCTCAGGCCATGTCTACACCACAGGTGCAGACACACCTGCAAGCAGGATCCATATGAGTCAGCTTCGAGTCTGGAAATGGTCTAGCTTTAGGTACTTTTGGTAACCAAGCTGGTACCTCCCCAGGTAGAATGCAGGTTGCTTCTCACCAGGGGATATCTGCATCATTCTGCACTATATTTTAGGACGCAAATACACTTACTCAAAGAACCCCACCGAACCGGGCAAGCTAGCAACCTAAGTCCACAACTGGCTTTACGTTTCAGGTACTTAAATTTTTTTGATAGTTGTTCTTCCAACAAACATTCATTGAAAACAGCTGTTCCTGATGTGTTGTCTTAACCTAAAAAGCAACAGCCCATTTTTCCACCCAACTTGTTTTAAAAGCACTGGGAACTAGAACTACAGGAGGATTTGGCTGCCCCCTCTAGAAAGGTCAGATCCTCAAATCCCCTTTCTAATTGTTGCCTTAAAGCATGTCATCACTCAAATTTTGAGTGATATAGTACCATAGAGGTCAGCATCCACCTACCTAAGGGTCAGAAATCAGGTGCTTTCCCTGCCTTCATCCATGAAGGACCTTAAGATCACCTATGGCATGTCTGCCAAAGCAGAACTTGAGAACAAGGTCACAGCTGGACTCATTAGGACTGGAAGAGATGTCTTCCTGCTCAAATGTTGTTGCCTTCAATTAGAAAGTCCTTCCCTGCAGCCCAGAAATTCTTTCAGTTCCATCTGCAAAGTAGAGGAGCTTCAGGAGAAAGGACTGAGAGCCTTCTGAGACCCAGAACAGCTCATAGCTTTGTCATTATATATAATACTCTCTAGGGAGGTGGAAAACATTACTTGATATATCTTTCAGGAAGAGGACAATAAAATCAGTATCTTCCAGCTTGGAGAGGAGATGGTGGGTTTAATCTTTATGTACAAAGCCTGCGCCTTCAACATTGAAATTAACACCTGCATCTCCGGAGGTCCCCGAAGGCAAGAAAAAGCCCTGCTCCACTGCTGAAGGCTACAAAACACACAATGGGGATCAGGATCACTCACTGCTAGTGCAGGGACATGCACTCCCAGAGCTCTCAGAATGAGGACAGAACTCCATGGAAGGACAGGATTTCAGACACTGCAGTCCCTAGACACTCTGTACCACCTTAACAGATCCACGGGCCCTTCCTGAGATTGTCTACATACTACACAGGCATCTAATAAAGCTGTGGAGTTTGCTGTGAGGCTAAGGCATCTAAATCCCCCTGTGGACCTGCATTAGGGAATCCCCACAGTTCTTCTGTATAAAGCTCTAGCTCCCCTTTCAGATGGGGACTAAAGCAAACTGGAAGAGGGACTTCTCCAAGGCCTGAAAGCAAGTCCATGGCAAAGCCAGGAAGAGAACCCAGCAAAATCTTGGCTCACAGCCATGTTCATACTCCTCCTGCCTATTCTGCCTCTGCAAATTAACTGAGATATTAGGATACACCCTTTATTATACCATTGATCAGCCCTACAGCCTTTGGCTAAATGTCCCAGGCAGCCTTGGAAGGTGCAGCCAAATGAGTGATTCAACTGGCAAAAATTCAGATCCAAGATGAGCGGTTTGCCAGGGGATGCAAAACAAGTCTCAGAGCAGGCAGATGGCTGGAGGGCAGGACTTCAGCAGGTACGTTCACATCGACAGCCCAGATGGGACTGTTTGCTAGTATTCAGCCACAAAGCAACTTCAGCACAGCAAGAGGAAAGGGACCAAATCCAGAAAGAGTTCAGATTGTAACACTCAGCACAGCCCAAAGGGAGTTCAGAGAAGGGTTACATGAGCCATCAGGGGGACGAAGGGGCCAACTTCGGACAAATGATTCAAGAAGCCAAGTATTTCAGCTTGGCCAGGCAATGACTAAGGGAGGGATATACTGCAACAAGTTTTGGATCACACTTTATAATACAAAGTTCCAGTAATAATTGGTTTGGAAGAGACTTATGATACAATTAATAGAAGTTTGTTAGCATATATTATTATAAGTTACAAGCAGCTTACTGATCACTTAGATTTGTCAATGCTTGGTTAACCATTTTGTTACCCTTCACAGGCATTTGCAAATGAAAAAAGTACTATAAAGTGTGACTGTGATGCTTAAGAGCACAAGCCTGAATAAAGGGTGCAGGAATTATCCAAACAAGAGAGATTTCAAAGCAGGAATCACTTTATACTAAGGAAAATCTCCTTGCCAGGCACCATTGCGTAACATCCCTGAAGCAACAACAATTGCTCATGTGGAAGAGTCACATCAGTTTATTTATTTTAATGAAATTTAGCAGCCAGGAGCAAGAAGGTGCCTGTGGCATGTGACCAGCCACCACTCAGTAGCAGACCTTGGGAATCAATGATTTAGGGCACTGTATGGAGGTGGAATTAGTTCCAGTGAAATGACTGTAAGGACTGGTTCCAGTGGGGGGGAGGGGACGTTTAGATCAATTATCAGGAAAAATTTCTATTGGGTAACCAGTCCCCAAAACTATACCCATCAGTGGGAAGTCTCTTTGCCTGATAAATGGAAAAGTGCTCTGGGCACAGTCCTGAACCATCCAACAGTAATGAATAAACCCAGTGGATCTTTCCTACAATATCATCTCTAGCACTACCAAGAGAAAACTGAGCTAATCTGAATAGTCTTGACTCCTTGTGATAAGCATACCCTTCTGAGTCCAGAATTAATGAGATGGGTGACAGGGATTTCTTTTCTGGGCTTTAAATTTCACAAATGAACCTACTATACTACCAGCAGTGGGCTGGTACTTCAGCAGAGGGAATTAAGAGTACAAAAGATGCTTTAATTGTCTAACATATACAGAGAGCAGCTCTAGCCAGGAAAAATTGGGCAACACCAATTCCATGGTTAGGAAGAGTGCAAGACAGTTAGCCCAAAAGCTTAACAGAAACAGACCCTATTTCTCAGGTTGTTCTGAACAGCACCACCCTGGCTTCTAATGCCAAATGAACGCCAAGACCTATTTTAGCTTTGCTGCAGGACAAGAAAGGATATGGGTGTTCCTTTTCCCTGTGTAACAGGAGCCTGGTAAGAAGCACTATGCCATCCTACTAACCACAGATACTAGCACTGCAGTGCTGGTGCATTAGAAAGGAAAAGACTCATAGAAAATACAAAGGCACACATCCTTGCTACTACTGACTGGCCTTCTCCTCTGGGACACCAGCAAGACTTCATAATCCCTGAAGACAAATTTTCATGTTATGGGAGCAAGTTAATCATACCGGACAGCAAATCTAGGCTCAAGAACATTTTGTACTCTATTAGCTAATTGCTGCCCTGACTTTTAAATGAAAATAGAGTATCTTTCCAATGGTCACATATACACCTGTGACCTCACAACAAAGTGCAGCAGCTGACAAGAGCAACTGTTACAATGACAATAAAAAAACCTGTCAGCAACAGGAACAGAGGATGCAGGAAAGACACTGCATCTGAGGCAAACTTTGTCTTACTCTCCAATACAAGAGTCCCCAGACACATGAAAAGGTTAGTCCTTCTAGTCCCCTTCAGAGGAGCCAGCATCTACCTAGAAAACCTCTAGTCTTACATGGTCAACCTTTTCCTCGGGGTCTTCATCCTAGAAGGATCAGGAAGGAAAAAGAGAGAAAGAAGTTAAAAATAAGAACTATGGAAGCCTGCAGAAAATATCTTGAAGATCGGTATGAATGGCTGTCCCGCAGCACATGCTTTGCAACCTTATTCACTTGAACAAAGTACAAAGCTGATCCCACCATTGTGAGATTTTATATCCAGTCATTTATGCATATACCAACTGCGATGCTCTAAAGCATGCCTGTTTGACTGCAACAGCAGGACAGTCTGCCAGCAATCAGACCCTTGAAAGGCACGCTAAAGAAAAAAAACCTACAAGTGAGAGCAGGAGAAGACTTAGGTCCTTTTCTCTATAGCATGAGAAAATCCAAGTTACTCAGGTGTGTAGGACACTAGAAAGATTTGTATGGATAGGCTCTGCAACCATGCCAGAGACCTGAAATAGTACTGGACCGGTCATACTGGGGGTTATACACCACAGCAGGCTGCAGCCCTTTTTTCAGGAGCTACTGTTTCTCAAGCCAAGGTCAGATACTCCACTGGGAGCCAGAGCTGTAGTAGTTAGCATGAGATAGGCCTAGCTGACAACAGTGTTAGCTTTAGCAGATGAACTTTGGCTAACCCTATGGTATGAAGGAGCATCTTAGTTATGGGGTTGATGAGTAACTCAAGGAAAGCAGCCTGTTAATCACTGTTAAAGTTGCAAACTGGTTGAAAACCTTTCTGATGAGCAGACTGCGAGCACCAGGAGTGGTTACAACCAGTTGTTAGGAACCAAATGCAAGAAGTGGGCAACTAAGAATATAGTAATCTCTACACAGTCCTAGAAATTACAGTGTTCAGAATCACTCAGGGAGAGAATCTAGTCCCACAACCCTGCATCAGGAATACACACAGGATGGCTGGAACCACTACACTAATCCATCTGACTTTTCTTCTAGACTGCATCATCTCTCCTGTGGAACAGGGAAGCCATGTGATCAATACATTTCATATATCTGATTAAAGTGCTTTGGTATCTGGGTCCACTTAGTCATCTGTCATCTGGTCTTAGAGTCTTACCAAGACAGGAGCAGAGGGAGGCTACACACAGGTTAGGGCAGCTGGTGTACAGAAATGTCCATATCCATGAGCAACAAAAATGAAATCAGATTCACCCAACTGGTAGAATCTGTTGGAAGTGTGTATCTGTCAGCCAGGGACCCACTTGTCCCACCAGAGAGCAGAAAGACTTCTGGGGGCCCAACATGACCTAAGCTTCTCTGGATGTACGTAGCCCAAGTGGAATAGGACTCGCAGTAGCACAGAAGGAAATCTAGCTGGACAACACATGTTGGAAAAGAGTTTAAATAACCACTTCTTTGAGCAATCTTCCACATGGATTCACCCTCAGCAACTGATTTGCAGTTGTTTATTCACTTGGTTTAGATAACTGAGTCCTATTTAAATGATGCCTGGATGTCAGCCTAAAGAATCACTGCCCGGAGTATCTGTAAGCTGGGTGGTGGAAGCCCAAACAGCTGCTTTGCAAAATTCATCTGTGGGAACATCCTTCCAATATGCAGTGGAGGTGGCCCAAGCTTTTGTCTGTCTACACAAATCTATTCTGAATAAGGTGTTTTTTACAGCACAGAAATGCTCACTTTTAACTGTCACCCAAGGACCACAACTACATATGCAAGCTTACAAACACCAGGTAGGACAACAAGAGAAGAACATACTTTCAGAAGTGTAAGCACAGAGCCTTTCCCCAGGCTTTGGTGAAATGTGGGAAAGAGAACCAGTAAGAAACTTAGATGACTTTTGGGACAACCCTGCTATAAAGTGACAGTGAGCCTGTCTTACCTGTGTGGAGATATTCTCAACATAGCCTGGAAAACCCTCATGCTTTAAGGCTGACATATTGCCTGCTAAAGCAGTCTCCACTCAAAGGATGTACAAAGTGCTGCCAGAGAGACACCACCAACATCATAATGAGGTTGTAAGAGGTAGAAACCAGGGAAGTCTTGAACAATGTCCCAAGGGAATCCCCTCACTGTAGGATAAAGAGAAAACAGACTGTGAAAGCAGGGTAACATTACAATATTTTTGCATACTGATTTCTTATGGAACAGTAAATAGTTCGCTCTCACTGAGAGGAGACACAGAAAAGGAAAAATTTGCTGATATATTTTAAAAAAAGGCTTTTCCACTCAGCTTTCCAAATCAATCTCCTCAAGAGCTCCAAACCTGGCTAAAGAGCTTCTTTTGGTAGATGTCACCAAGCCAGCAGTCAGGCTGTTGGATGCAGTGATGTTAGAGCCAGGAAAAAGGTTTGACTTTTATTCTATAAAAGTGTCCAGAAGTCCTGGTAGGATGGGACAGCAAAGATCTTCAACAGATCTCATTAAATGATCTGCCCCTCCCATTATACAAATAACATGGCCAACTTCAGTTTGTCCCATTTTGTCAGCAACTTGATAGCATCAAGATGAGTAAAAAGTAACACATCAAGCCAGGGGATGGGAAAGGCCTCCCAATGGAAAAATGGATACATTACCCCTCTGAAAATGAATGTTTGAAATGCGGAGTTCTGGCACGCAGTAAGCAGAGTTATCTCTAGGAATTCCCATTTACAGCATATTCCCCTGGGTGCCCAAGTGCCTGCTGATCTGCCAAGGAGCTCTAAAGGCCAGGAACACGCACAGCCATTGCTGCAGGAGGATGCTGACTGCGCCAATTACAGCAAATAATCATGTTCCTTCTTGCCTCACGAAATAATACATAGCTGCAGTGTAGTTTGTTAGTACTTGCACTTCTGAAAAGGCAGGAATGCTCTGCATGTCAGATGGCAGACTGTGAGTTTTGCGACCCCAGTGAGCCCCTTAAGGAGACAGGGGTCTAAATTTGAAGGTAATGCAGACACTTCCACACAGGGATGGGAACTATCAAATGGAGATTTAGGCAGAGAAATTACAGATACACTGCTGTAGTTAAGGGGCTTATTGGGGGAGATACATACACACAACAGGCACTGAAAAGATATTGAAGTATTATACTGTTTTCATAGAGCTTGGGCAAATACATTAGGCTACAAGGCACAAGCGACTGCAGTTGTGCCCTAGGGAAGGAGATTTCAACAACACGGTTTGTGAGAGAAGACACACAGTTGAGGAGATGTGCCATTGTTTGGAGTCTCTTTTGGAAGACAGAGTCCAGGTCAAGGAGAGATCAGCAGTGACCTGATAAGATCTATGCTCCAAGTCAGATGATTTGCCTACTGACTTCAAAACAAAGACCTTTTTAATTATGTTAAATGAGTTCTTCACCCCTCCAAGTGAATTTCCTTGTAATAAGCCCAAATGTTGAAACGTGGATAGACAGGTACTTTTTTTTACTTCCTTCAAGCAATCTGCTCTGACTGGAAAACACTTCCTGGATGCTTCTCAGTGTCATAAAAAGACCAGAACAATAGCACAAATGGTATGTTCAAACCAGAAATTTGAGCTGGGTGGAAACTGGATGGATTGACATGTAATTAAAAAAAAAGAATTCAAGATGAATCTTAAAAGAGTTTAAAAACTCTGAGAACTACTGAGGACAGAATCACCATCCTGAATTCACACGAAGGTGTGAATATGGCAAAGGTTGAAGAAAAACCCCTTTGTCTTCAAAATCAGTAACAAGAAAAAACCCTCCATTAATTACATGGGGCCTCCTCCACTACTGCCAGTTGTACTGTTGGATTTTTTTATTATTATTTTGCAAATAGTTTCTTTTGGGAAAGTTCCTTGAAAAGGTTTCAAGATGACCAGATGGCTGAATGAGACATCCATTGTAACAGCTGACCCCACCACTTGGTGGTAAGCCAAGGCCAAGCTTCCAGAAAAGTAAAAGGTGATTGCCAATCTAGGGTGAAGGGAAAAACAGTATTAGTTCTATTAAATGCTCACTTTGGTATCAAATATGATCGTGTATGAGAAGCCTCCTATTCTGGAGCAAAGGAAAAGGCTGAAGATTATTTATAGGGGATTTTGTCTCTTCTCCAGTAGCTCCATGGTTTTCAGTTAACAGCAACATTTAGCAATAAAGAACTGTCTGAAGGGAGGCTATTGACACAAACGGTTCTTCCTGGTGGTTAAGATCCAGTAATAACATATTTGAATCTTGTAAGGCGTGGAAGGCCTCACCCTTCTGCTGCTGAAAACCCCACTGCTTTCAAAGAGAAGATCGTAACTATACTTCTCAGTCCTCTCCAGGGGTGCCCAAGGACTGGAGCCTTAATGATCTCTTCCCAGCAATTATAATGGCTATGATGCAAGACACACTAAGTACAACTGCAGCAAGTTAATCAGGCAGCCGTAGCCCCACATCACACCCTGGCCTCTTCCTAACCAGGGAATCAGTCCATGAACTAGGACGGCCAGTTCCAGTAAGAGAACGATCTGACAGTGAGCCACCCTGATCTGGAGACTAACCAACGATTACACCCACTTAAACCACCAGCTGGTTTCTTTAAGACTTTCTTTACCTAGAAGGCCCACGGTTATTTCGATTTCTTAATTATGCCTTCTGCAAACTCCCTCACAGAACCCCTCCTGAACTCCTATAGCATACCTGGGGAAGGGAGAACACATAGGTGGAAGGCGATTCCTTGTTTTGCCTATCAAGAGAAAAGAGCATCCAGGAAAAACAAAAAGCCTGTTTTACGAGGTGTTATTGTAAACTAAGCCGTAACAGTGTATTTTCAACAGCATTGCAGGGACTCCAAGGAAATATGCCCCCATAAAACCATTTTGGCACAAATGGCTGGGACACAACTACTCAGTGTGACAGAATTCTGTCATGGCACACAGCATCAGGGAGTAGCCACTCCTAAGATAGAGGGTCCCAGGGCTCTGAGCACAGTAGCTTGAAGCCCAGCTGGTGCCAGAGTAGCCAGCAGGGCAAAGCAGTTTTGCAATTTATACATGCCAAGAACATGGTATGCCAGAGATGACCACTGACATTGCAAAAACTTAAGTATCATCTCACTGAAACGAATATCACTGTCAATAAGATGGAAGTCTGGTGACCTTTTTGTCCATCTGAAGGTGTCAGAGAGCAAAATCTGCATGTCATTGCTTGACAGGCGCTCCTTCCAGCGGGAGATGCCTATTGAGAAGCCACGCTAATATCAGAGAGCAAACTTCCAAGTAGAATTTGAGCATTCTGCAGTGGAAAGCAAGAAAGTGAATAGAAAGGGTTCAGAGCTCATCTTTGTATTAGAGGACATTGCCTCACTCTCCTGTGAAACAGGGGTTCCAGAACATCTTCTGCTTTTTGAAGATGTACTGCCAGAACAGACTCTGAACAAAAGTTTTTCTCCAAAGCCATGTGGGAACCATTTGCAATTACCCACAAGACAAAGCCTTGGACACTGCAAAGCATGACCTCTGTAGCATGTGCACAAAGGAAAAAGAATGTCACTATACAAATTCAAAACTGACCAGACACTGTACTCTGGCTGAAAGTAAGGCATCTGCTTACCTGTACTCTTTCTTTCCACCACAGATGGTGGCAAAAATGGTCACAAAACTATGTACCTGCTCATATTTTAATTCCCATGGAAGATATACATGTATAGGAGGGAGAGGCCCGAAGTCCTGTTTGATGCAACTCTTCATACCTCACAGGTGAGAAACTGTAACCTCAGATATGACCCTGTGTGAAAACTACACATCACACAGAGGGCAACACCAGGAAAGGGACAGGGCAGTGACACGGGTCCCAACTCTAAGGACAAACTTCAAAGGACGGAGCACAGAATCTCAGAAGAAACCTCCACAGGGAACACCAGCAGGACGACTACAGACAGGTTCTCCTGACAGGACACCCACCTCTCCAAGAGAAGCAGACAGGGAATTCTTCCTGCTGAGATTTTCATCTGGAAAGAAGTCCTGGCGGGCTCGGCGGCTCATCTTTAGTACCTGTGGTGTGGAGGGAAAGGCGAAGGAGCAGAGGGCACACGGCGCCCGCTGCCTCAGGGCCGGGGGGAAGCCCCAAGCGGCAGCGGCTCTGCAGTTACACGCTACGCCCCGCAGTTACACGCTACGCCCCGCAACGAGGCACGGCCCCCTCCACAGCCCAAGAGCATCGCCAGCCGCAGGTGTTAACCCCGCCGCCGGCGG